>PVKA01010116.1:0-65554 GCA_004027165.1 Ctenomys sociabilis | reverse complement strand
GGAAAGGGAGAGCAAGCCCACCCTCTCCTCATTGTCCTCGTGGTCTCGGTCCCTTGCTCCCTTTCTGCCTGCTTCTCATCACTGCTCCTGAGGTCACAGTGGAATTCTGGCCCTTGGTCCCTGTAGCTTATTCCATATGGAGCCCTGGACTCGTGTCCTCTGCCCCCTCTCTGTACTTACAGGGCAGCACAGACAGTCTGGTTCCAGGACCGAAGATCATCCCCTGGCCATAGTTACTAGCACAGTGCTTTGGGGCTCAACAAAAAGCCGCCAGAGCTTCCTTCACACATGCCAGGACCTGAGCTCCAGAACCTATACTTTTGTCTTTAGAGAGAAAAGCCAGCCTGTTCATCTTGTCCTGAGAACAAAGGGCATTTGGGAACCAAGCAGGCAAAGGTGAAGAATTTCACAGAGGGTTGCAAGAGGCTTAAAGAGGTTCTCTCATTTCTCCTTCTGCTTTGGGGCAGGCCTGCACTTCACTCACTCCTGATAGGAGGTCTGTCTAACTCTTTCAAAAGTCCTCCAGAGAGAGTGCTCTGGCAACAGCTCCTGACAGCTCTTGCTCACTGTTCAGAAGCCTATTAAGAAGGCTTTCCATTGTCTTCCCTCCCTGCCCGTGGGCCTGAACCAGGCCCTGTGGTCTGGCTGCTTGTAGAGGTGGAGATCAGTGCCCCTCCACCTGCCCAGTGTTTCGTTTCCCAGATTAGAAACCTGACTCAACTCCCATCTGACCGAAACCCTCTTTTCTTGGAAACAAACTGCCCCCATTTGCTTCCACAAACATTGCTATCCCCCATTTGCAGGGTAGGGAGATTGTTTAATGGAAGTTTTGGGAGCCAGTTTCTCATGAGCTGTACTACCTTAACAGAGTGCAAGTGTAATTTTGGGACAGACTGTTCTTTCTCATGCTGCGTTTGTCTTCTTTTTGTCACTATTCCTCCATAGGGGAGGGGACACCTGTTTCTTGGGAAGGAACTCAGGACACCTTGCGGGGGGGTCCACACTGGGGTCACTGCCGAAGGGTGGCTCGGCCCTGTGAGTGGCACATCCCTGCTGCGAGCACTTGTGTGCAGCCGCAGAGCCCCCAACCTTACAGCTCTCTGCAGAAACCTTTGCTCTGACACTTGCATGGTTTGTATTTAAATTAGTCAGGAATCTTTCTATTTCCACTTCTAAATCCCAGGTGAAAAATTTCATAGAACAGGATGACAGTCTCACCCTGCCCCCATTCCAGCTATGTTCCTGCTGCATGACAGAGCTTTGACAGAAGAGCCCAAGGGGTGAAGCAAAAGCTTTACTCTGCGTTAGAGAGGATGTTTATCATTATTATTAATCACTGGGGCTTAATGAACTTTTCCTATGTTCTGAGCACTATGCTAAATATTTTAGCTATGTTATTTTATTTGAGCCTTATAATAATTCAGCAAGGTAGGTATATTTTTAGCAGCATTTTATGTATGGGGAAATTGGTACTCAGAGAGGTGAAGGAACTTTCCTAAGTCACACAGCTTGTTAAGTAGCAAAGTTGGGACCTGAACTCAGGGTTGTACGTCTCCAGAGTTCACGCTTCATTACAAAATCCTGGTTCTTCAGGCTTGAGATGTGCAGAGGGGACACATGGGATCTCAGAGGTGCTGCAGATAGACCCAGTACTGAAGCTTATACTTCATGGGTGGTAGTGTATTCTCAATCAGGAAGTGCAGAGCTTTAGCAGCTCTTTCCAAGCAGAGATTGAAATTGTAGCAGTTTATTCAAGTTAGATGGGAGAAAATACTTTCTGGCAGCAAGCAGAAAGCTTAGCTGCAGTTTGGAATTGATTACAGAAAATAAGAGGAGGCGCTTCTTGCTCCTCACCACCCACAGAGCCAGAGCTCGTCCCCACGTGGCCAGGGAGCTGCCAGCACGGTGGGGTGTGCACTTCCTGGAGGTCTCCTGACATCCTTATTAGCTCAATTGTTGTTTGTATCTCTTTTTCCTTAAAAATGTTGTCCATGCTCCTCAGAGGCCTGCAGGGTAAGCTAGAGTAACAGGGAGCTTGTGCACACATTTCGTTTTAAAGCAAGCTCTCTTTGGCCTGGGGAAAGAGCATTAATAAAGAGCCCAAGCAGAGGCCCAGGATTAAAGTATTTCTCAAACTAATGATTTGATTGATTGCCCCTAAAGGGCCAGGCAAAGAAGAACACAACTTACTTGGCTCCACCGTGAGCATGGTCCCATCCCCAAAGGTTGATCTTGCTGCGTTGTTTGGCACTACTGCAGTAACCTTGACTAGGGCCTCTAGGAAGACAGGTGGAGGTGGGGGAGGCAGGCAGTAAACAAAGCCTGAAGTGACTGCCCATGGCCAAACCGACCTCCTTGTAATTAGGTTAGAATGTGGGAGGAATACTAATAACTAGTGACTTCCTAGCCCAATTCAATTTGCTGTAATTTTTCTTGAAAGGTCTTGGCAGGAGCTCCTCCTGGGAAATTCGCACTGAGTGGCTACTGCCAGTCTCCCCGGGACCCAGTTTTGTTTGTTATTCCTGCAGGGCTTTTGTCTATTTTCATCCAGTTCCTGCATTTTCCCCATTCTTTTCCTGGACCTTCCTCCTCACATATTTTCTCAGGGAGAGACTACATGGATATTAAAAGCCCAAGTACAGATCCCCAGGGGATATGTGCATTAATAACCTTGTTTTCCTACCGGTAGTATGAACTACCCAACACAAACCAAGCAAAGAAAACACCACCTGTGTTTTGACAGCTCCTGCATGATGGAAGATAGGCTTCTTGGAAAAAAATAATTAGCAGAAAGAGAAGCTTACCTGGTGTGACTATGAGTTTGGTACCCTTCCCAAAAGTGGGTCGGTAACTCCCAGACGCAGAGTACACACAGTTTTTGTCCTTTGCAAAAACTCCATAGATGCTGTGAAAAATCAAACCACTCACAGCACAGGAACAGCGGTGACTCAGGTTCAGATGAAACAACAGTTGGACAACAGGCAGAAAATAAAGGGCATCCTGGAGGCTTTCCCTGGAGGAGAGCAGCCCTCAGAGTCCAAGGCCCGCAGGGCTCGGGAGGCAACTGCTGTATCCTCCTTCGTCAGCTAAGGTGTTTTCTGACCTTGTAAGAGCTCCTGGAATTTAATGCATTTCTTTGGCAACAACCTCTACATGCAAGCAGTTCTTTCTTACATCTATAGGTTGAGTATCCCTAATCCCAAAGTGAAATGTAAAATGTTCCAAAATCTGAAACACTTTGAGTGCTGATGAGATGCCATCAGTGAAAAATCTCATGCTTGACCCTGTGCTAGAACTCAGTCAAAATGCAAGTATACTAAAAATTGTATAAAATGACCTTACATATAGAAGGTATGTGAAACATTAGTGAATTTTACACTTGGCTTCCATCCCCAAGATGTCTTATTGTGTTTATGTAAACATCTCCAAATCTGAAAAACTCTAAAATATGAAACAGTTCTGGTTGTAAACAGTTTAGGTAAGAGATCCTGTGTTTGAAATCCTACAGACTACGGTTTCAGTTTTTAACCCCTTAAATTTCCCTTCCTGAAGACTGGTGATTTCATCTTAATACACTCCATAGTGGAATACCTGCACGGTACTGAGCTGGTCTCTCTTCTGGGGAAGGAAACGGACACTGAAGGAAGGGGTCAAGGTGACTGGTGTCATTACTTGTAATTGGAATAGTTTACAATGAGAAATTCTTATGTCTTAATTAGGCAAATTAAAATTAATGATAACATTAGGTAGAGACTCACAGTGTATTTTAAAGTGGCCCTTGGGCCTCGGGTGAGCCTCCCTGGGCTCCCTGGGGCTAAGGAGTCTCAGCTGCTCTACCCTCCGATCGGAATCAGGAGGGAACTTGGCCAGGATGTGTTTCAGAACTAGCCGTAAGTCCTGAAGCCAGAGTGCGGAGTAGGACCTAGTTCTGTGCTGGTCATGACTAACTTTATTTCTATTGCTTTTTTTTTTTTTGTGGAACCGGGGATTTGAAATCAGGCCCTTGTGCTTGCCAGGGAAACGCTTATTCCACTGAGCCATCTCCCCAGCCCCTTACTTTATTTCTAGCAGAGAAACTTGTTCATCTTCCTGTTCAACACCAATGGCTTATTTCCTATTAAGCCTGTTTTGTGGTGTGGGGAACAGAACCTGGGCCTCATGCATGCTAATCACATGTTTTACCACTGAAGGGCATCCCAGCTCCTAATAGACTTTTCTTGGGGGCAAAAGCATTCTTAGGTTCACTGGAAAATCATTTAAGGAAAGAAGTCATTGCTTATCCAAACTAGGGGTGGTTAGGAACACTTACTTGCAATCACGGAAAGTATCGTGCCCTTTCCAAAGACAAGCAGAGTGTTTCCTGAATTTCCACAGTGATTGTCACCACAACAAAAACCATGTGTACTGTGCCCTGATGTTTCTCCTGGACCTTTCCCCTCCCCTTTTCTCCTATTAATTCTTCTCTTTGGTAGAATCACCTAGGGCTCTTTCTACTTAATCATTCTCTCTGTCTCTGCCTCTCTCTGTCTCTCTGTCTGTCTGTCTCTCTCTCTGTGCCTCCTCTTTAATCCTCAGATTATGCTATCATCTGGTACCTCTGGCTTTGCCTGCCTACCTTGACCACAGCAACTTCCATACATGCAGTTGTTGCCCAAGAATGCATTTATGAACAGCCTTCAAAGTTAGTTTTGTAAAAAAATTTTCAAAAGAAACCTCTGAATCTGGCCTCATAGTGAACTCTTTGCTATATTTAAATGTAGCCATAGAAAGGAGGGGCTACTTCTCCCAGAAGAAAAAAATGATTTGGAAAATGGCACAGAGTGAGACAGCTCAATGCAAGAAGTTATACTTGGCCAAGATGCCCTTTTTGTTAGCCCTGACTTTAGAATAGCTCTTAAAGAATTCAGTTCTTGTCCATCCATGGAGCAAGGGAAGGAAGAAGGCATGGGGCATCAGAGCTAGGAGCCTCCATGAAAGCCAGGCAAAAATGTAGAACTTTTATGAAAAGTGGAAGGAGAGGGATTTCTGGGGTCATTTAAAAAATGCACCCAGATATTTTATTTGGAGAAAAAAAAATCACACTGTGTTTAATGATGCATCTGAACAAATTCCAGTTGAAGAAATTCAAGCCTAGGGAGAAGACTCGAAAATGAATTCTAGACAAAGTTCCATGTTTCTCCATGCTTCATGATAGATAAACAATGAAAAACACAATTGATATTTGGGTAGCAGAAGCCTGCAGCAACTTTCCCAGCACTGGGGGAAGGTTCAGACCTTGAGGCCACCCATGTGTACAGTAGCCTAGGAAATTCACCCACCCAAGGCTAAGAATGCTTTTAACTCAGTGGAAGTCAGCATCAGAAAATCATATGAAAAAAACTTACTGGAGAGAACATGAAGTCGTGTGCCTTTTCCAAAGATGAGTTTGTAAGAATCTGATTTTCACTGTGATTGAGACCATAGCAAAAACTCAAAATGACTCTTTTTTTTTGAGGGAACTACATATTCCTTGATGAATAGTTCACCTTCATGGTACTTAACAGATTTCCATACTGTCTCTTTTCTCATAATAAACAGGCCTCATTATCTGTCCTGCCATCTTTCTTGGTGTTGCCTGGTTGTTTTGCTTGAATTTTATGCTGCTTATTGCAAATGCACAGAAAGGAAATTGAATGACCTCATTTGATACTGAGAGTAAATTATAAAAGCAGCGATTCAACAAGCACTTTTCAGATTTCAAACACAGTTCTGTTACTGTAGCAAAAAAATATCTGGTAGACATCCACTGAACTAGTAATCTACTCTTCTGAGCCCACAAAAAGGGTGAGGGTGGTAAAGGGCAGCTTTGGACGTACAGCTGGGTTTCCACCTGTGCTAGAACTGCATTCAAGTCTGTACCTCTCTCTAGGATCTGGGCCATCAGCTTTGAAACCAGCTTTGTCACCACAGTTTGAGTATGCTTTGCCTTGGATCAAACAAGTGTTTGTTCTATTTGCTGTAGCCATTCCCTAGCTGCAGGTATGGAGATCATTCATCTTGGCTCAGAGAGATCCTGGTCTTTGGGGAAATGTTCTCCACAGATATGTTTGCATACACAGGAGATAGCACCAAACCTGATGCATCCTAGTTTGACAAAGGACCAAGGGACCCTCACTTCCTTCTCATTATCCATCTGACCCCAAAGGTGGGTCACTGTAGTCATTGAAAAAGGTGAAGCAAGATGGTTATTTTTACTTGATCTAAAACAAACTTAATGGAGTCAGCTAGCTCACTTCCTTGTCTTCTGGAATTTCTCTAAACTTAAAAAATAGGCAATCAGATTTTAAAACTCCCTTGGTTGCTCGTCCCAAAATCTCAATTATAACATGTTACTGGGTTTAATAAACTAGTTATTCAAATGGACAACAGCTGTTTCATAATATTACCACCACTGGTATTATTTTGTCTGACCTGTAGATAGGTCTTGTGGTCTCCAAACGGGCAACACGGAAAAACGGATCCCTCAATCCCTCAAGAGGACTTCTTCTCAGGCCAGCCAGGCTCCTGGCTACCTTTTCCCTTCCTCCCCAATCAGTTGTGTTTAAAAAGTTTTACTCCCCATGGAGCCATTGATCATTAAACAAAAATCTTTTCATGCCTGCCATTTTATTTCCCTGTGAATTTCCTTTCAGGTATTTATAAAGCCATCTGGGATCAGCAATTCATCTCTGAATTGCTCCCCCCACCCCAATGCATTTGAATAGTAAAGCTGTATTTGTAGTGAAATTTGACATGTATGAGACTAGAGGGGGCCATTTGTCAAAACAGGACCACACTTGGGTTTCCTATTGGATCTTTTAGAATAAATATATGTATAGGCATGAGAGACAAAGAAGATACCTTATAAATATTAGTAGCATTTAAAATGAGATAGATTCTCATTTTTAATAGAAGATAAGTTCTGCAAGCAAAATCACAGTAAACACACAAATCATTGCAGAATGCCATTTAAGAGATACTGTGGCTGTAAATAACTCATGGCCCCAATATCTCCCTGGAAGAAGGAAAGCGCAGCCACCATATTAAAGGGGATTTGAAATGCTCTCATTTTGCATGTATTTATTATTATTACTCCATTCTCGACGATCATGAATGTTTCATTTACTTGCAAAAGTAATTTTTCAATAGGTACATCTGTTTACATATTAAATTAAATCTCTACTAACTTCGCAGAATGTATTTATTTAGTCAAATATAAATAGGACAGGGACACTTACTGGGCTTCACCACCAGCTGGGTTCCATCTCCAAAGAAGATCCTGTTATTGTTATTCCCACAGCATTTCCTGCCTTTACCTAAACCTCTAGTAAAACTCAGCCAAACACATGGCGCTGTGATGATGGGACAGTTGGATTCTCTGTGGGATTTTTTTTTTCCTTTTCTATGCCTCTCGGAAATTGGCCTTTTATCACAGGCACAAGAAAATTGGCTCTGCTACATAAAACAAATCATTTTTCCTTTAAAATGACCAAATATACAAGCCTTAAAACCATTTTGCGTCTCAAGGCTTAAATTTGTCAAATGGGCCTTGGTTAGTAGCCCTTTTTCTCACATGGGGGCACTGAGCTTAGACACACAGGTCTGAAGAGATGACTTTCCTGTAACCACAGTTGTGTTTTGCAGCCGGAGAACGTTTCAGCTCCCCTCCAGACTCTATCTGAGCCCCCTGGTCTGCTCACTGGCTCACTTATTTTGGGCCTTCTCAGTATATAACAGTACATATATGATAGCCCAGAAAATGTTTTCCCAGAGACATCCCATCATGGACTTAACGTTATTCCAGGCAGAAAGGAGAGGGAGTAATGACAGATGCATGGTCTCCCAGGACCTGAAGGTGGCCCGGTTTTAAATGGGAGCAATGAACATTTTCCTTTATACAAAAGACTGCATACTGCAGGGAAGGATAGGGGCACATATGGGCTCCTTTATCTCAGAACTGAGCACTGGCTCATATATACTAAGAAACTGTGTTAAAGAGAGCAGTGAATATTCTAGATGGGGACAGGAGGGCACTGACTCTTGATTAGAAGTGGAGCTTTAGGGACAGAGACTTGGTTTCATGCCCAACGTGACATCATTGTTGATTCTCAGATTTGAAGAAGAGTTTCAAACTGATTTTATTTTTCTCCTCTTAGTCTGAAAGTAGCAGATGTCCACAACAAATAAAAAGGACTTAAGAGAGAGAAAGTGAAAGAGTAGCAAATATAGGAAACAGAAAAGTGATGTTAGTTTTAATACCAAGCTAGCCTACCATCAGCTCTCTTTCTCCTCCCTCAGTTCTGACAGTCTCCCTAAGGATGGCTCCAGAATCACATACTTCACATATTATGTTTTGGAAGAAAAATACGGTATGGCCTACAGAATAAGGTGCTTGTATCAGATGACACAGAGTTGTATAAACAAATTAGCAGAGGGCTGCATCTATACAGGAAAGGTATGATCAGAGCTGACAAATGGCTGGAAAATAGGATTCACAGAATGATACAGCCTGCAGCATTTAGATGAGAACACTTTTTCCTACAATACGTTTTTACCCCTAGAATTTATCTTAAAATTAGCACTATTTCCCCTTCCCCAGCTGATGTACAGTTCAACGGGATGGGAAAATCTGAGAGTCCAGCACATCATAGATAAAGGATGACAACAGGGAACAGTCAGCCCTCAGCTCTCCCTCCATGGAAGGCAGCGATTACCCGTTACCTCCCACTTAGAATGTAGGATCCACCTGACAAACCCCATTACTCACGTACTTGGCTTGACCAAAAGCAGAGTGCCAGTCCCAAAGGTGAGCTTGCCTGAACCAGTCCCATAAGTCCCACAGCCCTTCAGAGCCTTACAGCAACCTTCAGTGAGGGCTGTGAGAGGAGAAGGTGAGGACTTGGAAAAGCTTAGTCTCACTGCTGCAAAAGTCACCTCATCAGAGTGTCTCAGACTCCCCTGGCTTGCTCTGACACTGTCTTAGGTTGTGGGCTTGTGCTAAGGTCCAGAACCCTGGGCCATCCACTTGTATGTAACCAAGAGTGGTGCAGGCATCCATTCTCCATGCGAGGTAGTGGCCCAGGGCAAAGGTGCTGGGAAAGCTGCAGACAGTACTTTTCACCTACTGCTCTTTAACTGTATCCTTTCCCCTTTTCCTGAAACTTATTCTCCCCATGGAATAGGCTGGCTCATTCTTAGGAAAGAATTGTAACTATATTAGAGGGAATAAAAGAAATCCTTAACAAGTCAGTTCTACTCTTAGGAGTCTATTTAAGCATTACCCATTCTGGAAGCAACTAGACCAAACAAGAGTTGTTGGTTGACTTTGCCTCTTGCCAAGAGTAAAGACCCCATTTGGGTTAAGATATTATCTCTCTCAGGCTGGATTATTCTTTAAAATATAATTTACATGCTCCACTTGGTGTATTATTCAGTTAGTGTCTCTTCTTCCTGACTGTCACATATCTGAGTCTTACCTGGCTTTATAATTAGCTTGGTCCCAGAGCCCCAGATCCACTGATAGTTGCTATCTACACAGACACAAAAACCTTAACAAAAACCTTCACTGCCCTTCAGGGGAGCCTATTAGATATAAAGCCCAGATGAAAACTCCAGAGCAAATCAAATAAAACAATGTAGGAATATTGACCATTGAAGATTATTTGCTCATTTAATTACACTTGATTCCCTTGCCCATTATAGATTCCAGGCACAGATGATAAAATAAAATGACTAAACATTCAGAGTCAATCTAGATCTCTCTGCATATAAGAGGAGCATAATTCATAAACAGCTTTTTTCAGGATGGAGAGATTGAACTTGTTTCACTTTCCCTAGTATTTTAAATAAGAATATAAAAGAGAAAAACAGGCCATTTGCTTGGGGTCATAATGTACATGATTGCCTCATGTCTTTTTCTCTACTGCTAGCTAAGCCTTCTCTCAGCAGCATGGTGTTCACCTATAGATTAATCTGATTTGCCATATGGAGGACATATGTGTCTGTGAGAGCTTCCATCCTGAGCAGCCACAGATCCAGCCACTGGGGGCCTACAGAACAGTGCATTGGGAAGGATGGGGGTGTTGGGAAGGGAGGGTGTTGGGAAGTGCTGGGGAGCACTAAGAGAACATATCAAAGCAGGCTGGCTATGCACAGAAAACACCTTTTAAAAATTGTTCCTTGGCTTCCAGCACTTACTTGACAAGACTTGTAATCTGGTCCCAGCCCCAAAAATGAGCTTCACATCACTGAAGGACACAGTGACACTGAGGTCTACAAAAACCTCTCTACCCTCTCTGCTTTTCCCTGTCACTAAATGACCACCAACAGCAAAGAAGATGTGAAGAAATCTTTAAAACTCTAACACAATCAAGCAGTCAGTCTTTGTTTCCGCTCCTGAAAATGCCTATGGCTTATGCTTATTATGTTTTCAGTTTGTCAGATGACAGCTCAAGGTAATTCACTGAAGGAAATCAGGGAATCTCAAGCTCTAATCTTAGTTCTGATTCTTTTGGTTTGATTTAAATTATTTAAGTTGTTGGTGCTTCAGTTTTTCTGCTGTGAAATATGTTTGATGCTGTGTGATCCTGTTTACCTTGTTAGAGAATGTTGCAAAGATAAGAAGGGCTGGCGGGGGTGCAGTAGGCTACAGCATTGAGATGCATTTCAAATAATGTGGAGAAAATGCGATTGTTCAAGTCAAGCTGTTATTAACATGAATAGCAGGGAAGATGCTACCTGAAGTTTATTGTCAAAACTGCTAACATGAATGCTTCATTGGTGATATCTAAAGGAGGATAGATCTGTCTCATACGTTTTTCTGCAAGAAAGTTAGTGGCTATAACTGCTTCATCTGCCAGAAGAGGCAGGTACAGAAAAGGTCGGCAGAATTCTGAGGCCCAACGATGAGGGAAAAGAAGACAGGACTGTCCTCCCACAGTGCTGATTGAGTATAGATTAGGTCTCTTGACACTCTCGTTCCCCTTTTCTGTCAGCGGCATTAAGTGGAATCAGTCCAAGGTATTTTTAAAAATGAATTTGACCTTATGAATGGTCAAACTGGCTGTGGCAGTAGACCCAGAAATTTTATCCCATTAGTTTCTAGCTGGGACACAAGAAGGGAATGTGAAGAACTCCATGTTTTACAGATATATTAATCCACACAAATGAAGCCAGACACACTTACGTGGTAAAACAGTCACTTGAGTGCTGGACCCAAAATGCAGCACACCCGCAGTGCCTGTTTGGCCACAGAGGTTGACTCTACTACAAAAACCCTGCTACTTTTTCACAACCTCACATCCTGGGTCCTAAGAGGTAGGCTAAAGAGGACTTTTTAGACACGAGAGAAGACTCAGATGACAGGGGTGGTATTCATCAGAGGCCATGGCTTTTCTGCCTCTGCAGGGTCCCCCCATCAGGCAGGATTCTTCCAGGTCCCTGAGCAGGGGAGCATTTCTTAAGGAGCTAAGAAACTCCTGAGAACCACACTGACCTGCTGAGGAGGCCCTAGAGTGTGGTGGGGTGCTGGTGCTGGGTCAGACAGGAGAGACATTAGAGAGAGGGAGGAAGGAGTTCCATACAAGAGTCAGAGATAGAAGGAATAGGATTTGGACTGGCAAGATCTAGAAACAAAAGTAAGAAACACATACTAATAGCTGATGTCAGAATTTGCTCGGCTAGGTCATTCAAGGACACGTGAGTTTTAGGCAAAGGCAGCTCTCTGGGCTCTGCCAGTTGCCCTGACCTAAACAGTGCTATTCTGTCCCCTGTGACAGCCTCCTGCATGCTGTCAGTAGAGTAGCCCTACACTACAGAGACCATCTCCTGCCTTGCTCCCTGTGTCACAGAGCCATCTGACCAAGTGTTCTACATGAGTGGGCAGAGCATCAGCCACAAAAAGATACTCAGAATCTGTTTCTCTCTTCCTAATTAGGCTGTCAATCTGTTTAGCTAATAAGTCGTATAAAGTGTCTTAATCTCCTCCAAAGAAAGGAGTCATATAAATGCAAAATAGCAGCAGCAATAAGTCAAATGGCTTGCTGGGTATCTTCTCTTTGTGTGAAGAGATGCTGTTTAATAGAAGGAAAACTTTCTGAGGGGAGAGGAGACAGACTGGGGAAAAACAAACAGCATTTGTTTTTATTAGGCTGAGTCTATATGGCACAAAGTAAAACAGATTTAGCAATTATTTAGGTAATGTGACAGTCAATTCAAGTCATTTCGAGCCCAAAGAAGTTTGCTCAAGGAAGTGCCTAAATATTTGGATCAGCTACTGACATTAATCAAATTAACCGGACAATTGTGTTCTATAGATGCAAACTAATAAACGTACCCTGAGACTTCTCCTGAAAGGCTTACATTTTATAAACTTAACATTAAGCCTTGATGAGTATTTATATCAACTTGCTTCATTTTGGCACAGCAATTGAAATTTCCCATTTTTTTCTTACAACACCTTGTCTTACATTTAGAGCCAAAAAGGTAAGAGTGACCTTCTCCCTGGAGAATCTTATCAGGTTAGCACATGGAAGCTCATTTAGAAATCCATTAGGTGTCTGGATGTGAGAGCAGGTCATTATAGATCAAGGGCCCTTTCTCAAGTGGTAAGAGACTTACGGGAAATAATGGTGAGTCTTGTTCCAGCCCCAAACACGAGCTTGGCCCCAGATGTATATTGCCACAGTATTCTTGCCCAGTACAAAAACATTCTCTCTTTACTTTGCTAAAATTTCTTCTTCTTCTTCCCTTATAAAGCCCACGAGTAATGTGGTATGCCCATTTGGATCCCTACTTGTGATAACCTTTGAAAAACCATACTATAAAAAGTGCAGCAGCCTATGCTTTTAGACCCAAAGCCCAGTCAGTAGTGCTCTTTCTCTTCTTTCTCCATTCCACCCTCCAAAGCTTGCCTTTTTCGCACTACTCATTTCCTCCTTGAAAGACAGCAGTTGAAGGCTCCTGGTGGCCACAGGTACAGCTTTTACATTAGAATACTAGTATGTAAAATCATCTTTTTCAGGTGACTCCCTCACATGAGCTGTTTTCATTTCTCCCAAGTCAGGCAAACTGACATTCTCTTAGCCTTCGCCCAGGTATTCCAGACCCAACTCACTTCAGGTTTTACCCGTTTTCACCACTAGCTGAAACCAAATAGGCTAGAAGATGCCCTATTAGCAACTTTGTACTAATTCTACTACTTTCATAAAAGAGAAATAAAATCCAAGCGTAAAAGTCTTTGGTTAGAAATTAAAAATTCAGGGAAGGTTAACCAAAACACAATGCACAATCATGGCTCATGTGGGCACATCCAGACCTACCTGGTTTTATTTGTAAATTTGTCCCTTGGCCGAAGATTAGCTTTCCTGTGTTGCCAGTCACACTCTAATGCTGCTCTTTACAAAAACTGTCAGTGGGAGTCATTCCTATTTTCTCCTTCCTTCCCTCCAGCAACCTAATCTAGTACAAAATAAAAGCATCTTTACTGAAGACTCACTATGAACCTATGCAAGTTTCTTTAGCGGTATTACCTTTTTAATCCTCTAACATCTTGGCAGGCGAGGCACTATTATTATCCCTACTTTACAGATGAGAGAGAGAGGCAAAAAGAGATTAGATAGCCTGCCTGAGGCCACACATCTAGTAAGTGGGAGAGCAAGGATTACCCAAAAAGTATCATTCCAAAATTAATGGTCTTAATCAGTACACTATGTCTTTCATTTAAGTTTTTTTCTGTTTCCGATTTTCCTTTGAAGTTGTCTATCAGTAACACCAATGAAATAGTTTGTTGACTCTAATAAGTGTATCCTGAGATTGTTCTTCTGAAAGGTTTACATTTATAAACTTAACATTAAAACCAGTCTAATATTTATGCTCACTCTCTTTTTGGCCCTGTAATTATCCCCCTCCCCCCATGTCACATTTAGAGCTACAAAGTCAAAGATGACCTTCTCTCTGGAGAGTCTTATCAGTTTGGCACAAAGAAGGTAATTTAAAAGCTCATTTAGAAACACGTTAACATCTATATCAAAGATGTCTTTCCCGAAGCCTCTTGGCTCCACTGTGTAGCTCCTCCTCCTCTCCTTGAATTTTGCCAAGCCTGGGGTTCAGCACTGATTCAGGACCTAATCCCAGCCAAAGCCATAGCAAATGTTGCTGGGAACACATTTTAGTTATGGAAAGCAAAATTCTGAATAGGATAAATGGCTTCTAAAATGTTCCTGAAGTTTCCTGGAGAGAATAACTTCTCAGAGGAGGCCAGAATTCAGATTAAGTCAACACCTTTGCTGTTATTTTCAGCAATGCTTAGTAAGGATGCAAGCCAAAGAGAACAGAATGCAGAAACTATGTGGCTAGTTTTACTCATTCCCAACAGTCTATGGTGGGAAGCTGTTCTGTCATATGATTGCTGGGATGGCCATAGGTCCCAAGAGTCCCCAGCAGGGACTTCTACTTGGCTGGAGCAGTAGAAGTATTTACCAATGGCCCGTGGTGAGGCTGGTGCAGTAGTGATGAAATAGGCTATGAGATGGGATGTGCAGTCTCACTTTCTCCAACTTTCTGTGCTCCCTGATAGCCATTTTGTGAGAAGCCAACCTATTAGCTCTGTAAGAAAACTGTCACTATTCTGTACACTTTCCTATACACATTCTGAATTTTTCTATCTAGTTATTATCAAAAATAAATAGACAAAGATTCAGCTTCAATAGACTGTACAAAAACATTAGCTATAACTATATATTTTACAACTAGGGTTAAAAAGAAGATAGACATTTCTGAGGTATTTCAAGTTGTGCCAACAGGTCTGAGAGAGTTAACAGGAAGACTCACTTGGATTTACCGCCAGACTTGTCTCCAATCCCCACATCAGCTTACGGCAGGTGCCAACATTACACAGTCATAGAAGGCTTTATGGAAATGGACCAGCTGACGTGTACCAGGAAATCCCTTACAGTCCCCAAATCCAGCTAGTGTGCTCCTTCAGCTGGGACCCCAGCCAGTAGGCAGTGGGGAAGACTGTTTATTAGGATGGAGAGTATTTAAGGTATGGCAGGATGGAAAGGCCTTTCTGAGGTTAAATACCAGCTCCTCCACCTCTGGACAAGCTGTCCTTAGAGCAGGCCAGAAAAAGTTGTGCAATTGTGACATTAACTTTTTTTTTTTTTTTTTTTTGGTGGAACCTGGGATTGAACTCAGCCCCTTGTGCTTGCCAGAGAAGCGCTTATTCCACTGAGCCATCTCCCAAGTCCCCATGTGCAATTGTGATAAAGCACTACAGAAGGGTTCTCCTCCTCCAGTGACCATCCACCCCTGTGCTCATCACACTCAGACATTTTGCTCCAAACAGTTAAAGACAAAAGCACAAGGAACCCATTTTCCTCCAGTGCATTTGTTCCTGGCTCAGATAAATGCATATCTATCCATTTTCCATGTGTCCACATGCCATAAACATATACATACAGTCAAAAAATTAATATGAAACAAAGTTAAGTAGAGAAAAGAGAAAACTGAACTTATTGCTATGGCTTTCTTTTGAAATTAGAGTATTCATTATGGATTCAGCAGAGATACTCACGGGCTTTGACCATTAACCTTGTTCCCCCTCCAAATGTGAGCACGTTGCCTGCATTGTTATTCACACAGTGATCTTCAGCTCAGCAAAAACCTCCTGGAAACGGAACTAAGTTTTCCCTAAAGATCTTCTGGAAGGAGTGATACTGTGAGCACAGAGAATATTAAGTAATTGTCATAGTAATAAGCTGGCACCACATTCCAGCAGCAGCTTGGATTTCAGGACTGTTTCTACATTGGATAAATGGAGGATATTCTATTCTAAAGAAGGAGTTTTCCTTCGTAGACTCAGAATACTGACTGCCAAAGTTCCAGTACATCATCTAGTTCTTTAGATAATAATTCTCTAGGGTTCTGAAAATCATATACCTCATTTGGACAAAGTAGAAACAGCTTACATCTATGGCAGCAAAACAAAAGCATTCAGAGAGACTATCATCGCAATGGGAGAGATTGAGGGAAGCCATCGGTGGCCACCCAGCCAGAGGGACAAGAGTGTTGATCCACACCTTCAGGTGCTGGAGCCACGCATCTTGGAGGAAGGGCCAGTTCCTGGAAGCTGCCTAACTTTCCCAGCACCCAGAACAAGTGACGTTCACGTGCTGTGCTCTGCCCTGGAAGTCACCCTGACTTCGGGTGCACATCTGTTTACTTTTTTCATCTTCCATCCTTTCTAGGTGATAGATTTGAGTATCTCACTTTTGACACAACTTGAACAAAGGCCTAAAACAGAAACTCCACTAGCACCACCACTGAAGATCAGTATAGTTTCTTCTTTTCCTTTTACTGACCACCCTGAGAACCAGGGGTTTAACACTGACAATTAACAATGAGCCACTCCAGGAGAAAAGCAAGAAACTCATAGGTAATATGGCAGCCATAGATTTCCTACTTGAATTAGCCAGTGCTGTTTCTCCAGTGGACCTCTTCCTGGGGACTGATCCCTTTTCTCATACTCATAACAGAAACCATCTCCTTCTCTTCTACTTTTGCTGTCTGTCTCTTACCCTGACTACCTTGAGTTTTAGAAAGAGTATAATTACTTGACTATCCTCATGAAATAAAGTCCTATGACAATTGTGCTGGGTCTCCAGGCAAGGAGAATATGAAACCCAGTGTATTTGATCTGATTATAGGAGGTGCCTATTTTAGGAGGGAGGTCCGGGATGTCTGCTGCCTGCCACAGGGTACCGATAAGAGCGCCTGTAAGTGTTCATGTGAAACTCGTGCCCAGTTTGCTTGGAGCAGTGTTTGTGAAGAGGAACAGCTAGAAATAAATTTGGAGCACACGAAAGGCCCAGATCTGGAGCTTTGAGTGAGAGGCTACACAGTGGAGGTGATTTTTTCTCGAGACAGTTTCTCAAAATATGGGTGCCCAGAGGAAGAAGCATAGAGTTGGATAGAGAGGAGAGGAGAACTGAGTGAAAAATGGGAGGCAAGCATATAGTTTTAAACAAAGAGACCAATGAACATTCACTTCATAATGTGTTTAGGGAGTCACTTGAGTCCTCAATTTATAAATATTTTCCAGTGATTAATAAAACTCTTATGAGTTTGGTGGCTAGCCCATTATGAGGAGCCTCAGGGCTCTTCTCTACCCTTACTGTTCTGTGTGGAAGGACCCAGAATTACCATTTTTGGATAGCAGTAATTTTAGTTTCTGTAATTTATAGAAATCACTTTTTTTATTCTACCTTCTCCAGTCCCTGAAGTAGGAACACCAACAACTTTTAAAATAAAGCCCATCTTGTCTGGAATACTCACGTGTTAAGACCTTTAGTCTGGTGCCTGCCCCAAAGATGTATTTGTTTGTTCCTGTGTTAGCCACAGTGTTACACATCTCTACACAAACCAGCGCAAGGTTACCATTTCTTGAAGCAGTTTTACTGTCCAACAGGTGGCCCTCAATGTGTACTTACCCCCATGACAGGCCTTGACTTCATGTTTGTTTTTAAAAGGGATTTACTTGAGATTGTGCCTTAGTCTACACAGAAAGTCTTCACTTAGTTCTATTGGTCTGATTTTGCAAAACTTCTTCAGTCTCATGCTATCATTATTGTAAAGTGTTTATTAAGTGATTTAGCAAATGTACTAGGACTTAAACATCTAAATGATTGTTGAACCCTTCAAAATATCCCCTCTAGGACTCTCTCTCCCAGAGTCAGCTTTTGAACATAAAACAAACTAATGCCATCATTTTATAGTTATACCTCATTTTGGCTCCAAAACAGCACTGGCAACTGGTTTGAATTCCTCTTCTACTGATGCCCTTTTTCTGAAATACTTTTGATCATTAATAAAAGTGAAACCTGCTTTCAAAGGATAAAGCTGTCATGGATGCTACAAAGAGACAGTGCTGTGACCTTTGAGGGCAGTTTCAGAAGAGGACTCGAGCAATGGCAGGGACCAAAGTGCATATCACTTCAAGCTGAGTGCTTTGAGCCACTTGTTTAAATGGACAAATCCTATTTGTTAACACATCAGCTCCATCACCTTATTGTCACTCTTGATTCAGGCACAGAAGATTGCTGATGAAATTCCACTAAAATGTGAGATGCAGACATTTCTGGCAATAGTCTGCCTACTTGCAAGGTATTCCCTTCTGTAATTCTAACTGAAAAAAGCGAAACAAACAAACAACAAAACCCCCACAAGGACAGAGACAGCCTGTAAATTTTCAATATTGCTTTCTATCATCTATCTCTATTACCCTCTCCTTGACAACTTCTCAATTTGGATAAACATTCTGCCTCTTCACAGATAACCCAGTGAAGGTGAGAAGCCTTCCAAGGTCCTGTGCTGGAACTTTCTGCCTCTCCCACTGGATCAACTCGGTCCACCTAGGGAGAGGGGTGAGACTGCACGGGGATGAAGAAGGGGACAGCAAACAGAGACAAGGCCACTGGTGTGTCACATCCGAGACTGTTCTCTCCCTGGAGAAAGCTGTACTCCTTGGCTATTCTCTTGGGCTAAAGCCACAAGAGCTTGCAACTGCTGCTGCCCTCCCCTCCTCCAAATTCGCAGCCCACGCTCCTCATTTTTCAGTTCTACCAGATGACAGGGCATAAACTGAATTGGGTCCTCATCACTTATCTGTTAAGGACACGCTTCCCTGGCTACACTCTGCTGCTTTGGTAGCCTCCCTTTTTATTAGATTGTTTTTGTCTCTATCACAAAGCTTTTCTCCTTATCTCTAGCTATTTCCAAAAGCCACAACGTGCTTTGTGGACCTTCCAGAAACTCTGATTGCAGCATTAGTACAATTCATCAAACTGCCCATAGACCTGATAACCACATCCAGCCTCCAGGGAAACATGTATTCATATCTCACTCACACATCCAACATCGCTAACAACTGCATGCTAAACGAAGCAATTAAATTTAGCTGTGTTTCAACAGGTCCCATTGGATTTCTTTTCAGAAAGGATAATTAGTTAACCGCAAGAACTCACCGGGTGTGACCAACAGTGAGGTGCCTTTGCCGAAGTTGAGTTTATACCCAGTATTGAGTTCCACAGTACATTTTCCTTCAACAAAAAATCCCCTGCAATAGCCACCTGGTTCCTCTTTCTCCTATGATCCTCTATTAAGCTAGTGTCTAAAAATCAATCACATAGCAGCCATAGGTAGGCCATGGCTCATCCAAGGCTCTTGATGGTGTAACTAAAGCTTCCCTCTTCCATGACACCATTAATGAAAGGGTGCACTGCCTCACAGTGAGACGGGTAGTCACTCTGGAGAGGTGCCATCCTGGGGAGGGCCCTTCCTACATGTGTGAAACCCAGAGTTTGTCCACATCCAGCAGAGAGAAATGCCAGCCTGAACCACAGACAACCAGGGCATTGAATAAGAACACAGCTGTGGGCCTCATGGGTCCAAGGGGGAGAAGAGACCACCGATAGAAGAGTCGGAGAATTTCTTCTCACTCACACTGGGGTGTGCTTTAGTTCCACGCATGCTGTAGGCTTTGAGACCCCCACCACTTACTTGGCTTCACAGAGAGTTTAGTTCCTTTTCCAAAGGTGAGTTTTCCTTGGCTTCCTCCCATATCCACAGTCATAAGGGACCTTACAATAACCAACAGGTAGGAGGGCCTAGGAGGCCTAGCGAGTGAGCTTATCTTCCCTCTAGTGGAAGGCTCCCCTCCTTGCAGCCTCAGCTCCAGATCCCCAGGAAGGTTAGGACATTTTTCTACAAATGATGGCTGGTTGTATAGATCCGAGGTGGCCTTAAATCACCACTTTAGCTTCCGCAGCACCATGTTCTGATGGGCTGCTCTAGCTTAGGATCCATGAGGACAATAGCAAGTGAGTCATGCCACTTCGCACAAGTGGTCAACATGTGGACCAGAGAGTGGTTACTTTAGGGACCAGCAGTGCCATGCTATTCTCACAGCCTTATTTTCTACAAATAATAATAACAACAACAACAACCACAACAACAATAACAAAAACCTAGAAAAATCTTAACAAAATAATGGTTTTGTTCTTCTTGGAGTGGTTCTTATTGAGAAAAATCTGATTGCTGGATTGTTGGCTTTTTTATTTTTGTCCTATCACAAAGTGTGGGCTTATATACTATCCTTGGCATTTCTATATATCTAGAGTCAAGGAAGAATCCAGGAAATGTATTACTTGTCCCTGAGCTAATCTTTGGGATTACCAGAATTGATGAACTAACAGACATTTGAGCAGCTTAGGGTCTCAGGGACAAAAAAACAAGAATTCTGACCATCCTGAAAATAACATTTTTAAGTCCTGAGTCAGCATTTGAGATTGGCCCATTCCCCTTGCTTACTTGGTTTTATTATCAGTCTGCTCCCTGCTCCAAATCTTAGATTATCGTTGTTATTGCCACAGCAGTACCAGCTTTAACAAAAACCTTCTGGGGCAATCTTGCAGTCAGCTCCCAGTGGGTTGGGGACAAGGATGATAAGCACTGCTAAATATCATACAACACAAATGTCTCTCTCTCTTTTTCTACAGGAATGGGGACATTATGTCATGCCTCTATCCTTGAACATAGCTACTTCTCAGTGCATGAAGCTCAGCTGAGTTAGAACCCAAATGGGCATGTAATCCATTTTCAAACAGGTCCCTGAATGGTGCATAAGCTAACACAAAGAAATCATGCTCAGACACACTGCCTGTCTTCAGGGACTTCTGTGCATGAGCAATTGCCTTGTGGCTTATTCTAGAATTTCTACAATTTGCATCTTAATCATTGGTTCAAAATGTACAAATCACTCATCTATGTAATTTCATGTTAATTATCATGCAGTCATTTCATAATTGGTAAATAATGAAACATAGCAGTGCTTTGGGGAAAAGGGTTGGCATTTGATTCTCTCTCAAAGGGTCAAGGTTTTGTTTTCACCATACCAATAGACTAACAGTGATTTCTTTCAGAGGTGGAGTGGGTAGGAGGTTAAACTACTTCCTCAAAGACACCAAAACAGTCATAGAAGGTCACTCCAACTCACTTCCTGGCATTTACACGTATTACTCAGAAAAGTGACCTGAGTAAGACTTGCTACTCTTTGTTTGACATTGCTTTTCATTCTGTTGCTTGAGTTACAAGGCCCTGGTGATAAGTAATTCTCAAACATGTGGTTCAAAAGAAACATACCATGTAGGGAAGACTGAAGAATCTTGGAGCAGAAAGTTTTCATAGAAGCCTCAGTGATGGAAATTACAATCGCCCAGGCATAGTTTGCAGGCATGCATCTTAGCAAGGTTACTCCCACTGGATGGAAGGGAAGGCCACATTTGGCCAGGATGTCCCCTCTGCAGTACACCCTCTCTTAAAGTCACATTCAGTTAAGTTACCTCAGAGGTCCTTTTACCTACCAAGGCTGACCTGAAGTCTTGTTCCAAGCCCAAAGTTGACTTTGCTGCCACCACCCATGGTTACACACTGAGTTTCTTCATTATAAAAACCTGGCACTTGACTTTTCACCTTCTCTACTTCCTTCCTTAGAGCTCTCCCTGTGACCACTCCCCAGTAGTCCTAGCAAGGCCCTGGGGCCATTCCTCAGACTGAAGTGTAAACTCTTAGGAGAGCACAGTGCCCCGGCCAGATAAGCACTATCTGGTGGTTGCCCTCTTTGGCCTCAGTTGATCATGGATCACTGGCCGGTTGATTAAAGCCAAAGAATTGTCAAATTCATATCCAAAGACATTGGAAATTAAGCTCTTTGCCCTTTCTCTTCTGGGTTTCATGTTAATGGACCCCTCTTGTCACATTTGATGAGTGATGGGGCTTAGAAATCAAGTGATTAATAACTGCTCTAATTTAATGTCCCAAAGTCAGGCAAGGGAGAGGGCATGGAGATAGAGAAGGACTATACCTGGCTAGTCCTGTCTGTATCTGTGCCTGTATTGACGCAACCATTTCAACAACTCCTGTGGAAGCAATTTTCATTACAAAAGCATTTGCTGGTGAAGCGGATTGCATATATTTGTGCCCCAGTCCTAAGCTCATATCTTTGTTTGCTGGAGGTGAAGACTACTAATAATGGACTTGTAGTCAAATATAGTTGTAAAAGAGCAAGTCTAGGAGTTCTCCAGAACACAAAACATATTATCTCCTTCATTTATGAGGCTCAAAATCTCCTAGGTACTTAGGATAGTTCCAGTGGTGTCAGTGGTACCAAAAGTGCAAGAAAATGTTCCCTTGGTGACTGCATTTAGACCCTGCCTTCTAGACAGAAGCACTTACAGGGCTGGATGATCACTTGGGTGCCTCTCCCAAAGGTGAGCTGTCCACTGCCTCCGGTGTTCACACTCTGAGACAAGCCTTGACATAAACCTCTTGGTGGGAAAATTAGGCCTTGAGTCTCCTAGAACCTCTGCAGCTGTCCTGAGGCACATGACTACCAGTGATTGTGTGTAGCCATGGCCTGTGCTACTGGCCATTTCTTCCTTTCTCTCATTGTTGGCAGCATGAAAGCTCACATCTCTCACAACCAGGGACCTGGTGTGAGGACTGGGAGAACAGTAACAAAACTACAAACTATCTTGTTGTCAGCTTCTTCATCTGGGTGACCATGGCTACAAAACTCTCCTCTGTCACACAGGAGAGGGTGGATAGGACAAAGACCTTAGCCACAAATTTCAAAAGGCTCACAAAAAGACTATCGTTTAGGTATCTGGAATCTAGAAGAGGAAAACTCAAATGTCGGCCAGAGCAAACAATTGGAAAAGACATAAAGATTCTCCCTTTCTTCTCAGACTTACTGGGCCTAACTGACAATGAGTCCTGGTCCCCAACATCAGCTTGTCCCTACTGTGTCTCAACTTACTGTTGTCAGTAGCTTAACAGAAGCAGGACAGACACCTGTCATATGTCTTCTCATTCTCTGTCGGCTAAGCTCTGCCCTGTTGCTCATCCCAGAAATGGCCTGTGAGCCTAGCAGTGTGCAGCATTTCTTATACCTAAGCCACAGGCTCAGGAGAAATCCTTATGCTCCAAACCATAGGCTGACCTTCCATTTGGCAAATTTAGACACCGAAACAGTAAGCAGTGCGGTCCACAGAGAAGCTGAATTTTCTTTTTCTTTCTGAGTTTAAACACCATTTTAAAGCTGTGTGTCATATTGGCAAATTGCCATGGTTAACTCTCTCCAAACCCTGGAGTTTTTCAAGTTTCCACTTTCCCCTTGAGGCCAGGACTTAATTATCTATCCTACTTACAGTAAGCCAGTCCCACCCACAGCACCAGATCTTAGGACCTTTGTAAGTACACAGTATTTGTATCTAGAAGTTCACTTATCCTTTCTTTAGGATCAAATACTTGCAAGTCAGAGTCTGTTCAAAACTTGGGTCAGGATTAGGGCAGAGGAGAATGTATCTTGTACTCACAAGGCTTGACTTTCAAAGTTGTTCCTGAGCCAAAGATCACTTTGTTCCCATAGCTCACACAGCATTAAACTCCTCTACAGAAACAGCACTCAGGTGCGAGTCTGAGTTGGGGGTGTGTGGGTGACTTAGTGCTGGAAACAGGGGACTGTTCCACTTTGCATTTAAGACCTGCTGGTATTTGGCCAGTGGCAGCATAATAATTGTAGAACTTTGCAAATATGAAAAGGTGTATTCGAATTTGGCTCCTATTTGCTCTCTGCTGTTTAGCCTAATGATAACTAATTGTCTACTCCAAGGATTACTGTATCTTTTCTATCCCTCTAGCTAGAATTTTCTTTCATCCCATTCATCCTAATCAGATTTTCCTGTTCTGAGTAATTCCACTTTGCTATGATAGTCTCCAAGTTCTAAGCCAATACCAACTACCAACTGCTAAAAATTTCCAGAAGTACTTCATTTCTTGGAAAGTGAATTCATTACAGGTGACCTCCACACAGTGTTCCAATACTCTGAGCTAGGCTCTGAGTTGGTTTAGAACCATTCTGGCTGATTGCTGTCAGGTGAAGTGTTCTGCACAGCTCCTGTCAGCGGCATTTTCTCTGGCTGTGCCATATTCTCCCAAATCAGTTCCTGGTTTCAGGCTACTATGCCCTCGGGGACAGAGCAGGCTGAGTTGTTGGATCCCCAAGTGCCATGGCTTAATTCTGCCACTACCTCACTTCTAACACTAGGATTCTATTTGAGCTCCTTTTCCCTAGATGTAGAGCAAGGAGAGACAGTTTCCCCATCTTATCCAGTAAGAAGAAAAGAAATAGACCTTGATTTCTACAGATGCTTTACCAGCCTTGTCAAGAAAGGCTTTGTGATATAATTTTCACTATTAGGGTGTGAGCCATGAAAACACCAAATACTCATGCCTTTAATTTCTTCTGTAGAAAAGCAAAAAGAGAAAAGAGGCTTATAGGTAACAGAGTGGTGAAGACAGCTGGGAAAACCAGATTTGGAAAGTTTCCGTACTTCCAGTTCTTATATTTTTTCCATTCGGTGAGGCTGTTTTTATTTTTATTTTTTTTTTTGTGTGTGTGCAAAATAATCTTACTAAAAGTTTCTACAGCTTTTCTTTGTAGGTATAAGAAATCTATTTGCCCAATGTTTTGCACATTACTCTGCACATTTGTATCTGGTGTGCCTTTATCTGCTTATCTATCATCTTTTGTCTTGGGCATAAGTGTGCCTAACAGTTAATCTTGTGCCAGGTCCAGATTGTAATTAACTAACGGCAGATGTGTTGTCACAGTACTAAGCCCCCCTGGGGACAAAACCCCTGGAGTTTTCCAAGTTCCAACTTTTCCCTTGGCATCAGTGCTTAACTGTCCTACTCAGAGTAACCCTGTCCCATCCATAGCCCCAGATCTTAGGACCTTTGCAAAGACATTTATGACCTATGCAAAAAGGCAGTGCTAGTTTTCTTTTGTAAAATTGGGCTGCCTGACATTCTGCCTGTCGTTGCTCTGAGTCTCCTGGTTTGCTT
Source organism: Ctenomys sociabilis (assembly GCA_004027165.1). Lineage (NCBI taxonomy): Eukaryota > Metazoa > Chordata > Mammalia > Rodentia > Ctenomyidae > Ctenomys > Ctenomys sociabilis. The sequence continues at coordinate 40,573 of PVKA01010116.1, read as the reverse complement.
GTCTCTTTGATACCTTGTGTTTCTACCACTTTTTCTAAACACCTACAGAATTTGAAGTTAAAATTATCATACAAAAGTGAAGAAGCAGTCACTCTTCCTGAGTTCCCTTCACATGTCATGTTAGCACACGATGGCAGCAGCAAAAACAGAATGGTGGATTACATTTTCTAGTTATGAATTAAATATTCAAGACCAGAATTCCTTTAGAAGACTCAGATATCTGACTGCCACCCATCTCACCTCTTATGAAAAAGGACAAATGGAAATCTCTGTCTAAGCCTGTGTGGTCCAGTCTGATCCTCAGCATCCTACACAGGATGCTTTTCTGGAAGAGATGAAGTACTTACAGGGTGTAATGGTGAGTCTGGTTCCGGGTCCAAAGGTTAGTGTCTTACTGCCATAGTTAGACACTGTGTGCTGAGCCATTACAGAAACCATTGCTTAGGGACAGGGAGAGAGCTCAGTAGAATCAAGTGCAGGGTCCTGAGTTCAATCTCCGGTACCGCAAAAAAAAAAAAAAAAAGAAAAAAAAAAAAGAAAAGAAAGTATTGTTCCAAACTCCCTGGTCTTGCCTGGAAGCCCCTAACTATGTCTTTTGAGCCTTCTCCCTGCAATGCTTCTAGGAGATCGAAGCCACCAGTAACCTTTTTCTACCATCTCCTGCTGGAACAACTCAGAGAAACCAGGACAGACGGATGCCACTTTGGAGGCTTGACATGTATTTTGGGTTTTCTGCTAAATTTGTCTTTAGAGAGAACAGAAATCCTTTTTCTCTCTCTGGGTGGTATCTGTGCATCTGTTAGGGTTGAGCCTGGGCCCCCTGCTGTCCTTCTCAGCCTTCCACATCATTCCAGGTTTGGCTGCTGCCCTTTTCTCACTCCTTCCCCTTCTGCCTCCATGGAAGATCATCCACCACTCTCTGTTCTGGGTTCCTCTGCTGTACAGAGCCCTTCTGCACTCAGTGGAGTCACTCAGAGGGAGCTGGGGAGACCATGGCTACAAACAGCCCTGTCTGTCTCTTGCTCACAGGAATTTTCAGGGGGAGCACTGAAAAGCCCGTGCTGGCAAAAATCACTGCGGGGCTAGAGAAGAGGTGCTATGTGCTGTGCTCTAGACAAAGCTACACTTAGAAGCAGAGAAACAGAGTAGCAGGCTCCTGCAGGCTCTGTCTGCAGCTGAAAGGGTTTGTTTATACAGTGGTGATGGAAAATTTGCTTTGACTTACTTGGATTCACAGTCAAACTTGTTCCTGTCCCAAAATAGAACCGGTTGCCTGTGTTCCACTGTGATAGGAAGCTCAACAAAAACCAGGAGGAAGAGAGAGCCGGATCTCACACCTGGGCCCCACTGGGTCCTGGCAGGCAGACAGGCAGGCAGGCAGGCGGGCAGGCAGGTGGCTCACCCCCACCTCTATGGGTGGGCGTAGGAGCAGGAGTATTAGTAGGAAAGAGCTCCAGGCCTCTCAGCAGCTGTGACCACGAGTAGCCAGAGGGACAATTCCTCCTGAGAGTGGATTAAAGTGAAGGCTAATGTGCATCTTGTGCTGCTCGCTGCCCAATTAAAGGTGTAGGCCCATTTGTTTTATACTTGGGTATTAAATTTTTTTTCTTTCTCTCAAGATTTAATTTTTCTCCTGATGATCATCTGATTCTGAAACGCATTTTAATCAGGGATCCTTATGACATCTTTTGATTCTGGGAAGAATTTTATTTCCTTATGAAACTTCTGGAATAATTCATTGGTCTACATTAGCCCAGTCCAAGGCTCTGACACCCCTGGCTCATTTGTGGGACACCTCATGGTCTGTGTCCATCGCCCATTCTCTGCACCCCACCACCTTGTCCTCCACGTGAAGTAAATGGTGGCAGAGGTTGTTCTCAAATGGCCACCTTCAAGTCCCATATTCTCCATGCCTCCTCTTAAGAAAAAAACCTACATTTGCCCTTGGGTGATCTTTGTTCCTGATCACAGTTAATCTACCTCTACTCCTCCTGCTTTTGGGCCTCAGCCACTCTGCCAGCTCCATAGCCACTTGGGCCCTATGGACGTGACCATCAGCCCCACCACCTCCACAGGCAACACCGTAAGAGACTTACTTGGAATGACTGAGAGGCTTGTCCCCTGCCCAAATGTCAGCTTGTTGAAAGAGGTTGTCACACAGCTACCCAACCCTTTACAGTAACTGGCAAGTGACTCTTAAGGAGCACACCCCCCAGTTTCTCTTGCTACCACTTCAAAAGACCTCTCAGGTGCAGCTCAACATTACCTGTGGGAGCTGAGTTGGCGCCACCGCTAGGCTGGCTTCTGTGGGGGATAACAGGAAACTTGCTGAGGTATCTTCTCTGTGTCATTAGAAGTCCTGACAGGCTAACATCCTGAGCTCCCTTGTCTCCTCCTTTCCTTGTTATTTCTCAGTCCGTTCAGCATTCCCACCTGCATCTCATTTCCATCTCCAAGCCCTAGCTTGGTGACACTAGGTCCTCAGAAGCACCAATCTGCCTTCTCTGAGACAGCATATGCTCACAGGCATGCCGTGATTAAAGGACTGGAAATGCCAGGCTTTCAGAGGCTGAGCTGGGGCTCCCCACTCCTTATCTCTGGTCAATATGTTGTTCTCATTTGTCTGGCTAATGAAGAGCTGACCTTTCTAAGTGGATGCGTTTTGCTGAAATGACAACTGCCAGGGATTTAACAACAATGGCTGAGTTCTGAAGGCACTTTTGGCCTTTCAGACCCCATTGGCATATTTCAGTCAATTGGTTCCTGAGCTCAAATGTCAACTTCTCAGTGTTGGCTCTTGCATTACAGTGCTTGAAGAAACTCAACAAAAAATGGGTGATGTTGGTCCAACCTGTGCTCTGCTCACTAGAACTGGCTTTCACTGCATATCTGAGACATCAAAACAAGTAGGTATTGAACCTAAAAGCAGTGCTGGCATGTTCCAGCTCCACACCCAGCTGACATGAATTTATGCTGCTACTCAGAAGAGCAGATAGCCCTGTCAGACACCCCCTCCACCCACACAGAAGTGGTACAGTGCTGTCTGCCTGGAGGGCCACATTTGTGTGAGAGTAGCTGCTCCAGATGCACAGGGGTGGCCTGATCCCTTGGTGTGAGGGGACTCTGTCCTGGGTGGAGGACCTAGGAGAGCAGAGTGTCCTGCAATACCAATCAGTCAGGGTGGCCTTCTCTGTGATAACTTTCTCCTCATTTCAGGCTTATGAAGCTGCAATGAAAGATGTAGTCCTGCTTTTTAAACTTTTCCCCATCCATCTCTTACTGTTTTCTTTTCTAATTTCTAAGCACCCACACACCCCACGCTCTAGGCTCTCCTTGATCCACATCCCTTTGGCTCTCTTAAGCCCCTACACAAAAGACCTAAAGGCTGGAAATAGGGGTGCTGTGAGTCTGAGTCTTTCCAGCTTGCTGGGCTTCACTATTGCTGGAGCCCCCTTTCCAAGTAGCAGCTTCTCATAGTTGTCATACGTCTCCCTGCAGCGAGGAGTTTTATGACGACCGACAGAAGGAACTTTATGAATCTTAAAAAGTAGTTGTGCTTTTCTCTCTTCCCAGTGGGGTGCAGCCACAAACACACGAGAGCCAAATCTTTCTATCTGCTCTAATTATCAGCAAGGATGCAAGTCACCATGAGGAGGGAGGTCTTAAGCCTGGTATCTGAAACTCTTTGGAATTAATTGTAATCCTTTGCCTGTGGTTTCCCTGATAGGAAATGGACACAGTGGATGCTTATTTCTGTCTCTTCTTTCTCTCTTTCTTTTTGTGGTTTTGCATTTATAGAAGCAGTAGGGACACAGAGGGATTTGAAATAAGGCCTCAGATTCCTATTCAGTTTTCAGTTTTCTCTTCTCTGCTTTCATTTAAAACCCATTCTGAGCTGAGTATCATGTACCTATTCAAACTGCTCCCAGTTATCCTGCTCTGCTATGGATGATACCAGTGGAATTGGCCTCAGGTGTGCCAAAATGAATTTAAGACTGATATAAGGAAGAACCCTCTGACAGAATGGTGCCAAAAAGATAGAATTGGAAAGGAGTTAGGGTCTCACCTCCAGGGCAGGCTCTGAAAACAGAAAAGAGTCTAGATTCCTAGCTGAAGGTCAGGGACAGCTTTACTCATAGCAAGGGGAGAAAACCGATTTAGAGTACAAAAGGAATCTCTGCATATTAAGATTGAAGAAGAGAAAAGACCTTGGATGACACTAGTTAACTACAAACAAGCTCTAGTTCCCAGGCAGTATGTGTTCCTTTAAAGCTTGGCAACATGGGTGAGATTTCAGAATTCTCCACATGCTATTGTCCTCTTACACTTACTTGGATGGACAGTCAAGGTGGTTCCTGGTCCAAACACCAGCTTCCCATAGCCAGTACCACCACTATAAGCACTGTAAAGCAGGCCTTTACAAGAACCCCAGAGGAACCCCTGAGTCACTGACATCTTCCTGTTATAATTACAGGGAAAATAAGCTTCCTCGATGGGGCCTGGACTAGGTGGCTGGCCTGGTTTCTCCCTCTGAAGGTCAGAGGACCATTTCCACGTGGGGCTGGCTGCCCTCTCAGGCTTCCCCCTACCCCGTCATTTCCATCGTTTCTGTCCTGAAGCTTACTGATTTCTCAGCTCTCTTTCCAAAGGTCTCATTTCCATTTAACAGCATCATTTTCAGGACAATTTCTCTGATCAGTTTTCAAGACATGTCCTTCCCTCCCTTCGAGGTGTCACACATTTCTGATGACAAAGAATTGATTACAAGGAGACAGGAGGAGAGTGTGCAGCCTTTTAGAGGCTGACTAGAATTAGATGAGCTTTAGACTTCAGCTTCATGAAACGCTGTCTCTAGAGCTGTCCCTCACACCCTGGCATACAAAAGGAAAAGCAAATGCCTGGTGCATGAAAAATGGAGCCTACACACAGTGTGGCTTTTGTCAGTCTTGAACTTGGTGAAATGTAGGTAACAGCTCTCAGAAAGCCTATATCTTGTCATGGTGATTAACTATCTTGGGGATATTTAGGTTTAGCAAAAAAGACTATATTCTGGGGTGCTCCACAATCTTAGGAAATTTCAGATATCAGTCTCAGCTGTGGTGTCTGACCTTACACAGCAACCAAGTGACTGCCCAGAAGTTAGTGAGGGTCCAGAAGGGACAGCTTCTTGCATGTTTGCTTGGGGCTGCTATAAATTTCATCTCTTGACAAAATTTCCCATTGCTGGCTGTCACAACCATAGGAATCATTGGCTACATTTGGTGGGTGATACAAAGAACACAAAGAGCCACATTAAGGTACGCTCTTGATGTGTACGATTGTGATCAAAGTACAAAAAAAAAAACCCAGATTATTTTAGTCCTTTAAATGAATTCAAATTTTAAGCTGTTAAACTTCTTTGATTTTATGCTATTCATCTCTTCAAGCAATTATTTATTAGTAAAAGGTTAAAACTAGGTTAGAAAAGGGTGAGAGAAAAAGGCTAACATCTAGCTCAGAAGAAGAATCCATCTACTTTAAAGCATTTACACAACCCTTCAGCTCCTGATTATTTCTCAATATTCATGGACTGACGGCCCTTCCCATAGCACATAAGCAAGACCAAGCACCTGCTGTCAGCTGGTGGCCTCAGACATGTAGACATCACAGCGTTACTGTGGCAACAATCTGCATTCTGCTGATAGGAGGAAACAGAATTTAGGCCTGGCCTTGAGATTGTCACATGAAGAGGGTCCACTGCACAGAAAATCTGGCAGCTGGTGACTGTCCAGAGCTCTGGAAGTATGTTGTCTCACATATGTTTTCTCTATGATTAGGCTGTCAAACTCCCTGGCCCATTCAGCATTTTAAAGAAAAGGGTTTATTACAATTACAGGCCCCCAAAAGAGCAAGCAGGTGCTGAGAGGGTTCCTTGCTTCTGTCTGCATTCTAGAAAGCTCATCCAGATCCCTGGCCTAGTCTGTTTCTAGCAAGACATCAAAGATAAAACTGATTTTCTCATCCTCTGCCTTGCCTGCCCACCCTGTGAAAAGAGACTGAGTCCTTGAGTGTCCTGAGATGTTTGTATGAATCCCCTTGAAGCTTTAATTTGATAGGACCTCAGAGACTGCTGAATGCATGGGATTTGACAACATCATGTATTATTCATTGTTTCTGTTGTCATAGACTTGCCGATTTCACTCCCACTGAGCAAGGCACTTCCATGAGTGAGAGCTGCATGGTTAACCACACTGCGTCTTCTGCAGCCTGGGCCTGTCCAGAATGTTCCAAGCCCTGGGCCACTGGACTAGCTCATTCATCCCTTAAGCTGCATGCAGAGGGCCACTGAATCATTTACTTGTTTCCCTCTCTTCTAGCTAGTTTTCAAAAGAACTTCGTCTGCTCTGTTTACTGACATGCCTTTCCTGGTGTGACATCTTGCCTTGATCACAGAAAGCAGTGCTGAAAGCTGGGATTTCTAGCCTGTATTCAGCATCCAGAGCACTTAGCTTATGTCCAAAGGAGACTGGGGTCCTGCAGGTTTTTCCTGTTTTCCCTCTACCTGAATGTTATATCAAGTCAGTCTTCCCTGTATTAGTTTAAAGCACTACTCTGAGAAGCCTGCCAGCAACGTAGATTTTCAAGAAGTTCCAGGAGTAAGCACAGCTCTGTCTTTTCATATGACATCTTAAACTTTTCTGTACATACACATCATTACTGTGAGAAAACAGTGGGTGTGTGTGTGAGGGTGAGGGTGACTGCTCTATTCTCACAACTCAGGCGGCTGACGAATTTCCCCTTTACTCCCAAGAGAGCTAGGTAAAGTGGAGGCTTATTAATTAACTTGCCAACAAAGGAGAAAATGGGGTTAAAAACTGTACCTGACTTCACCAGATGTTTCTGCTCCTAGAAACCTTAGTTACTGGCTTGGGGTGGGGGGAATGAGAACAGTTCCTTTAAGAGAGATAAAATGAAGGTAAAAGAAGGAACCTGCCTGTAGAATTTCTGGCATTAGTTAACAAAATCACAAGATCCTATTATTTCAGCAGATAAATTTGGGTGAGTTTTAGTATCTACATGAAGAAGATTTATATTTGGTTTACTGGATTTGCATAGTCACAATATGCCAATTTCCTTTCTATCTTTTTGGCAAACATTTCCTGGCCTTAGCAGAATCCCTCAGGATCCTATATTCAATTTTCCTCCCTGCACCAATAATTTCATTTAAGATGGATGATAGGAATGTTTTTGATGAAAGTAGTTCAGTCTTTGTACAGCAGAGTTCTAATCCCTCTGATGGGGACCATACACCCCTAATCCAAATCTTAGATTCAGAAGCTAAGCTGGGATGCTTTGGAGAGGCAAGATTCAGATAAGGAGTCCTTGATGCCCTCTTCCCAAGCCCTTCCGCTTACTTGGATTTACTGTTAAGACAGTTCCTTTTCCAAAGGCCAGTTTAAGGGTTCTGCCTCCACTATTCTCACAGCCTAGAGAGGCTTTACAAAAACAGGAGCAAGGGCTTCCCTCTGCAAAGGGTACTGGGGCTCAACCCTGCACTGAATTACAGGTTTGCATGCTATTTTAAGTCCAGAAAGGAACTGATGCAGGTGAGACCTTGGCTCCTAGCAGTCCTTGGAGTCCCCACATATTTGTATATTTGAACATGTACTTATAGATCAAAACATTTTAAAATTAAATTAAAAATTCTTTATTGTTCTTTTTCTGACTGAGCTGCCACCTTCAGTTTGGTATCCGTTTCTTTCTACTCCTGTCCTGTCTTTCCCTGGCTGGTGCTCACACAGCTTCGACTTCATTACACTTTAAGGGGTTACCATTTCTCTGCCTGTTGTTGAGATTGCTCACACTGACTCCCTAGCTTCTGGTTTACTGTAAACTGACAGCAGAAAGGGAAGAGAGTGGAAGAAATGTTAAAGGTGAGATCTGAGAGCTGTTCCTCTCTCCTGGTCTGCTTCACTAGAATGGAGCCCACAGAGCAAGTCTATGCCCTTCAGGAGAGCTTGCTGGACACAGCCCAGAAAGGAGCCTGCCGGGGGCCGCACCAGCCATGGTCTCGGTACTTACGTGGGTGGACAGTCAGCCTGGTGCCCTGCCCAAACGCCAGCTTCTGGTTACCCCCAGAGTTACACCCCAGCACACAGCTTTACATAAACCTTAAGCCAAGCCCTATCTCTCCTTCTGAGAAAAAGCTTGGAGAAATATGGGCAATGTCTCCTTGGGTACTTATTTTGTCCTTCCTTTACCACTGTGGACATGTGCCAGATTTTTTAGTCTCTTTGTTTTTTTTTTTTTTTTTTTTTTTTTTTTTTTTTTTTTTTGTAGCTGGACCTTGTGTTTGCCAGGCAGGCACTTAAGCTGCTGAGCTATCTCCCCGGGCAGTTTCTTTGACACATATTTAACATCTTTATTTTCCCTTCATAGAATTTAAACTTTTTTTCACCTTTCTTTCAACCTTTTTAGAGCTCTTCCTAAAACAACTGGATTAAAAGAATCTTTAAAGTCAGAATATGCTAGGTCTCTTGAGTGAAGTTAATCCGGCTTCCTCCTGAAAGTTTGAGGTTTGAATCCTAGGGCCTGCTCTCCTGAGACTCAATGCATCTGGCGAAGGCAGGAAAGGTTAAAAGGCAGTGCAGGAAAGCCAGAAGAAATCCTGCTCCCTGAGGTTTTCTTACTCTTCTCTCTCCCTCCCATACACATGGATTGATTTCTGTGCTCATTTCTTCCCCCCAGCCAGGGCATTGTTAGCTCTTGTCACTAACAGGGAGCCATCCTCCAAATCAATTCCAAGAGACACCAACCCATATGCCCCTTAGTCTTGAAACAGACATTTTTTTCCTTCTGCCCAGGAAAATGTGATTGAGAAAGTTTCCAATTTTGCAATGTGAAGAGGATTAGGAGAAAATCTGTTTGCTTCTGTTCTCCTCCTTCCTCCTCGGGGCTCCTCTTCAATAGTTTTAAACTATTTATAGAAACATCCCCTTTAGGGTTAGAGAAATGCAGCAACTTTCTAATCTCTTCATCTTTTTTTCTTGCTATCTATTTACTGCAGTCACATATTTACAATCTAAATTTACATTTCATTTCCATTTGCAGGCTTCTAATGCACTTTTCTATTACTTCCAGAACACTCTGTGTAATGATAAACTCTATTGAAATAAACCAAATCACAAGGAGTTTTTTAGGGCTGGAGGCTGACATTTCTTTCTGCTCAAGACAGGTTGGCATGAACACATTACAATTCTTCCAGGCAAGACCGAAACAGGCAGTCCAGTCAACTGAACACCAGGCTTGTGGGGTTGATGTGCTATATCTAAATAACTATCTATTGAACATTGCTCCTTGGGATTAATTTGGATTTTCTTTTTAATCTAGTTCCCAAATGTCAGATTCCCATCTCTTTAGCTCTTAGAATCTCTCTGACAGGGAAAGCTTAAAGTAAATCTCATGGATGTTTTTTGAATCTCAACCAATATTTCATCTCTGTATACCTCACGAGTAAAGGAACCAAAAATGGATGAATATAACACCTTTGGGAAAGAATTTATAACCATTCTCTGGGAACGATGTGAATTATGACTAACATGGAATTGCACATGCTTTTTCTGATTACCATTTCTAATATCTGGAGGTTTCCAAATCCCCAGTCTAGTTGGGGACGCAGCAGCTCTCGCCTTTGCTCCAATGCCCTCATTGGCCACTGCACGTACAGACCAGCATGGAAACACTTTTAAGTCTGATGCTGTCTTGGACACAGGGGCTTTGGGAAGGTAACACAGTGCTTATAAAGCCATTTTTATTCTAGCCTTTATAAACTGGATAAAAATGGGGTCATGAAAGTAGAATGTTTAGTTGGTATCTTTTAGGAGTATGCACAAAAGTTAAATCCCAAACCACTGCTTGGAAAGACCTTCTATTGTCGTAGAAAATGAAGACTTTATGGAGCAAAATTTCAACTACATTGAGTTTAACCAAAATTTGATTTGTTTTGAGAGTGGCAGGGAGACACTCAAAATATCCCTTTGGCTGTAGAGGAGAGAAGGTTTGTTAGAGTTGGTTAGGGAATCTCTCCCTTTCCCTCAGATGCTTAGGTACTACTTTTTTACTGAGGGCCACAAAAATGAGTGGATACCAAAAGTGACCTCTCTGATGCCCAAAGCTCATCCTGGGCAGGAAGGAAAATGTTCCATGAGGACCCAATTAGGAAGACAGCAGGTAACAGCATCCTGGGCATGTTTTTGGAATTTCGTGTTCTTTCTAAGTTTTATCCTCCATTTCAATCTTGCCTTTCCCTGAAATATTGGTTTGCCATCAGTATTAGTATCAGAAACTAGCTTTACCTAACTAGTTTGGTGCCAAGATTTTTTGTAATGGGACTTGGATAACTTTCCTCCCTAACTGTGCCCACACAGAAGCCCGGGAAGACAAGGAGGTGACAAGAGTGGCTGTGCATCTGTTTATGTGAGCAGCCACACTGCTCCATCGCCTTTTGGAGCAGGTCGAATTGCATACTCCCTGCCACTCCTGTGTTCTTGAGTCTGATCTGCCCTTCCTCTCTCTCCTGTCTAAATGCTTTCTGCCCCTGTGCCCTCGAACCTCAATTCCAGTCATTTGTCATACACACACCTTCAACATTAACACAACTTAACCTTCCCAAGTATTGAAGTCAGTCCTGAAGTGCGCTTGTCTAGGGCTGTCCATGGGGTCATTTTCACCAGAAAGATTCATGGTGAAAGGCTGCTAAGAACTGGGCAATGTTCACTGAATTTCTAGGGGTGGTGGCTTATAGTTAGAAACTAGTAATCATCATTAAAACATACCTGGTTTTACAGTCAGAATCGTTCCTTTTCCAAATGTCAGCTTAGTATTGGTCCCGGTATCACACAGTGGTATGAGACTCTACAAAAACCCAGTCACTCAAAGTCCCCTGGCTTCTTAATAAATGTTTACTTGTTACGCAAGAACTCACTGCTAAAGCCAGCTTTTTGTAATGAGGGACTGATGGCAGGATTTGTGGACAACCTGGAGCCTTCTTTTTTTTCTTGCTGTATTGTCATTTTATTGAAAATGTGTGCGTATGCCTCACAACTTTCTGCTTTGGTAAAATAAGAACAGGAACCACCTGTCCCATTTTACAGAAAAGGAAATTAGAGGCTTAGAGATTTAACTGATTTTCACCTTAGTCTCATAGCAAATGCCATCAGTTATGACAACAGCATCAGCAACAGCAGCAGCAACAACAACAACAACCCTACTTTCTAACCCCCTGACTCCGAGTTCTATCAGCAATATCAGCTCCAGCACTATCTTTCTTACCTATCAGATGAAGGCACACATGGGAGTAAACAGCTTTGCTCTGTGTAAAGTAGGAATACATCAGCAGTTGTTTGAATTAGTCCATTAATGGGCTTGCTGTGGTTTGGACTTGGGTTATACAGCAGAACTGAAAATTTGGAAATTAGGGTACAAGAGAGGAATTAAGAGGTACTAGTTACTCAAACTTACTTGGGTTTATGGTTAGTTTTGTTCCTTTTCCAAAGTTGAGCTTTTCGGATGTCCTTGAGCTACACACCCACAGACTGCTTTACAAATATTGCCATGTGAGACCTTTGCAGCAAGTACAGGGTGCTGGCTCTACCCAAGCTCCCAGGGGTGCCGCAGAGGCAGCATCACAGCGCTGTGTGAGCATGTAGCCATGTGGCTATTCCTGCAAAGGGAGGGGGCCAGGGAAAATAATGAATCGCTGTTTTCCCTAATAGCCCAATAGATCTTAATAATCAGTCAAGTAATTAGTTCAGTTGGTTCGCAGGTGCAGCTTATTTCAGAGAGCTCTGGGTTGGGGTCAGAAACATTTAACTTTGAAACCCAGGGAAAACTCTGTGTTCATTGGATCTCAGTTTTCTCATCCGTAAATTGAGGGAATGGGAGCAGCTTGATGATGTTGGTGAAAGGATTAGGGATGTGTAGCTGGGTGGCAGCAGACCTGTTGCTCAATCCTTGGCTTTATCATCAAAGACAGACTACTTAAGGAATTTTTTTTTTTTTTTTTGAGACAGGGTCTCACTATGCAGTTCAGGCTGGCCTTAAGTTCACTTTGTAGCTCAGGCTGGTCTTGAACTCCCAACAATCCTCCTGCCTCAGCCTCCCGAGTGCTGGGATTATAGGCATGCGCCACCACGCCTGGCTACTTAAGGAATTTTTAATTTTTTTTTTTTTAATGGCTACAGAAAGCACAACATTAGTGACTTTTCCCTCAGGCAAAATCCCTTCCCTAACCATCATTAGTTCTAGAATCTTGGCTGTGAGTTAAGTTCTAGGTCCTCCTTACTCATTAGCTTGAGTGAATTACTCAAACTCCTTGTTTCCTTAAAAATATAAAACAGTTTTCTTTTATAAAATGCGGATAATGGCCCCAATTCCCAGAGCTGGCATAAGCATTACTGAGGATAATGGATGGGAAGTCTATAGCAGACTGTCTAATTATGGGAAGCAATGGATGGATCTTTATTCTTTTCTTCCCATGAAGACAGACATGCTGTGAGCACACCTCTTTTCACTATGATCTAAGCATCTGAATCTGTTTGGGAACTTTTCTTTCTCAAATGAACATACCTTTGAGGGCACAGGAAAACCAACCAGTTTGGCAAAAGAGCTTACGTGACTTGTGAGAATTCAGAAGAAGCCCAGTGCAGCTGCTGGGCTACACCTCACAGGGTGTGGAGAGAAGACTTTTTAGCCAGGCAAGACTTGAATTTTGGCAGAAATAAAGCAAGGAGCCACATCCCCATTAGTTAGTTTACAAAGGATTTCGAATCACATTCAGGAAGATGGTTTACTGCTTTCTTCCACTTACCGAGATTCACTGTGAGCTTCGTTCCTTTTCCAAATGTCAACAGAGAGCTGCTGGCTTGCTGAACACCATGCTGAGGGCCTTTACAAAAACAGGTAGTGCCAGCTTATGGAGGCCATCTTTGTAGAGCTTCCCCACAACGAGACCTTTTCTTTAGTCTCCAAGTTCAGAGGGAGGACAAGTGATGCCCATTTAGCTAATCCTAGGGCTTCAGGGCTGAGGTGTCTGTCCTGATAGGAGACATGTACTCCAGCATACAGGAAGGCTCAGCACACCAATTATATACACAGCCTTGGCCAAGGCAATTCCCTAGCTGATACCATTTATCATGAAATATAAGCTCTCGTTGGAGAAATTAGCTTTGCAGAACGTATAGACAGTGGTGGATGGCTAAAGTCTTCGTCTGTATGTTAGGTGAACCTTTCCATTCAAGCCTTTTCCATCCCGGCCTCAGTTTGCAGATGGCCGGGCCTTTCCCCTGCTATCAAGCCCAGTCATTGCTCCTACTTTGGCTGACTTTTCCTTTTGACAAGCATGATCTGATTCATTGGCTTGTGAAATTTGGAATTTTGTTTTGACTTCACTAAATTTTGCATAAAGGATGTTTGGGATGCAAGAAAAAAAAAATGCCACCACGTCAAGGAGTATGACCTTTTCCCTCTGTTGCATCTGGGCTGGCCAGAGCTATGAGCTGTCTTGATTTTGCCTTGGATGCTAGTATCAGACTTAGTATCAGGAGAACTTTCAGGACTTTTTGAGCTGAGAGACTTTGATTTGATTGTCTGGATCTAATTTATCAAAAAAAATCTGTGCATTTTTTTCTCACTGGCCCACCTGATCTTCCCCCTAAACAAAATAAATGAACAAACAAGAAAAGTGGGTCTCTACTGCTTAAATAAGGAAATGGAGTTTCACAGCTTACTATCTGCCTTAACATTTGATCTTTTTAGAATTTTGAAGTAAGAAGTTTAGAACAAGATAAACCCTCAGGAGAATTGTCTTTTTCTTGGTATTTTCCAGATAATTAAAAAACCAAACCAAATAAACTGACACCTACGTTTAAAGATAGTACTCACTAAGTTTCACTCTCACTTGAGCACCTGTTCCATATGTAAATTTTCTATTCCCTTCCTTCCCACAGGAGCTGCTACCTTTACATAAACTACAGACTCTGCTTACCCACAGAAAAGGTTACTTGATATTTATAGTCTTTTCCCACTGGATAAAGGAATTCATTTTCTGGCTGAGTATTTCAGCCCTTTGATTGCCAAGCATTAGGTGCTGAGGGTTTCTCTTATGGCTCTTCTGACTAGCTCACTTAGGCTGGCCCAGCCCCAGGTTCTTCTGGGTTGGACTGGAGCATCCTCCATGCAGACCCAGTCCTGTCTCCAGAATGATGATGCAAGAGGAGGCCAGTGTCCTGAGCAGTGATTCGCAGTTGCCCTACTTCTACTAAAGTAGCCAAAGATGCGGGCCATGAAGAGGGCAAGGACAACCATGGCAGGATGTCTCAAAGTTCTTCTCTGACTCTACAGAGAACAGTGACTTCCTTTCTCAAAAATCTAGCTGGCTGCTTTTTGCAGTCTTTGGTGTTATACAGATTATAAGAAGATAATTGCCAGTGTTTATTACTGAGTTTGACCTAGCACAGGAAGGAGACTCATGGATCATAAGTATATGAAGATGCCAGACTCTCCTTACTATTTCTGGACGGACAGAAAGGGCTACTTCTTGATGGACTATTGTGAGCCTAATTTCAGAAACATTCTCCCTTTTTCAGAAATACTGTTCTTGAAATACTCTTTCCCTGTAGACTTTACACACATATTAATTTATGAAAACTTGCAAATGGAAAAATAAACTTCCCTATAAAATGATGAAGTATATGCTAAAGTCAATTATAATGATTTTGATTACCTGACATTTTAGGCTCTCCATGCTGCTGTGTACAAGTTTTTTTAATACTAAGCTACTAATGCAGGGCCACTGCTAACTGTAACCTGATTTCAAAGCTAAATCTGTTATTCATCCAGTTTGGCCTACTGACAAAAGCCCCATCTCCCTGTAGGCAATGACGGTGTCACCTCAGAAATGGATTCAGATGACCCCTGGGAAAAGCTGTAGTCCCTTAATAAATATTTGTTAACTTGAATTGTATTAAACATTCATATTTTGTTCATATTCCTTAAGGAATGTTTAAATCTTTCTGACAATTTTCAGTTGGAAAGAAAGTAATTCTGCTGGATATCACTTGCTGAGTTTCACAGCTTCTCTAGTTGCAGATCCAAATGTCAATTCACTATTAATCCCACACCCACAGTAGTGGGCACCTTTACAAAAACCGGACATGTCAGAGTGGCTCAAAGAGCTGTTGCACCAACTGTGCTCATGGCTTGGTAGAAAGAAACACCTTTGCTCCCCAAAGGTGTCCCTGCTTCTCCGGGAGAGTGGATTTTAGTGATGAAGATAATAAATAAGATATCAAAATGTCATCACTCGATGTAGAGCATTTTTGGGGGGACTAAATTGATGCTTTTCCCAAAGGCTGTTTTCAAAACTTTTCTCTCTTCCAGATGCAATAATGAGTGGATTCCAAGTTGACATCTGGGCCTGGGCCTTAAGCTCGGATGAATCATGCACACTGGACCAAGAAATTATGCTACCCTCCAATGAAGAAGCATATTTTCCTTTTTCCTCTTGCTGGGAAAAATGAAGCTCAAGCAATAGGAATAAATAAAGTAGCTCTCAGGCTGGTTCTGCCACTTTATACTTTAGTATCCTAGAACTAAAGGGGTTGAAGCTGAATCTCCAGGAGGTACGTTTGCTCAAGATCATATAGACAGATAAAGGAAGAAGTGAGCTGAGACATGGAATTCTGGTGGTTGAGTCCCAGTTCTGCTTTCTGCTGCTTCCTTCTTGTGTCTTGGGAGGGCAAGGGACTTCTTAGTCCCTTAGAGACTTTGTCTGTAAGGCCCACTGGCTGCCCCAGGCTATGATTCTTCTCTTTAAACAGCAAATAAGTCTCCAAAGAAGAATGTGGCACACAGCTTATGACTTCAGGGAGGACCAAACTTCCTCATTCATTAAAAAAAATTACATTCTGAAGGCTGCAGGCAGCAACAATTGATAGCAAGGGAAATGGCCCATGGGATTCCAGGAAATCCAAGGAAAAGATAGAGATTGAAAAATTTGCCCTTTACTGAAAGGATAATCCAACAGAGACCTGGTTCTGATCATTCTCTGTGCAGGGCTCATTACAGGGAATGACATCAAGAGTAGGAATGGCAAATGCAAAATGCTGTGGTGCTGTCTCCCATCCTGGGCCCAAGGCAGATGCTGCTAGCAGACACATCACTTTTCTTCATTGCAGAAGGGAGCTCAGACTCCTTCTTACCACTATGTTCCAGAGAGCCACTACTCAGGGTCAGCTCTTGGTAACCGAGAAACAACCTCCCTGCCCTGGAGACCAACAGGAGAGAAGATACTGTGGATGGAGTGAGATGGTAGGAGCCAGTCCTGGTCTGCACAGCCCCATCACTAACCTGGCTGGACTGACTGTACTTTCCATGTGCTGCTTCAGAGGTGGCACAGAGCCACCAGGGGAAGTCACTCTTCTTCACAGCTTTTCTTGCAAACTTGGCTTTGTGGAGATCACTGGTAATATTATTCATAGTTCTTATTCACAGGTCATAAAGATCTTTCCCCAAAGCAGAGGCTCTGCAATGATCATGTTGTCTCTGGCCAGGCATGGAAGAAGTCTGCTGGCCCTTTTCTTTCCTCAAAATGCTTCTTGCTGCCCATCATCCCAGCTCTGTCCCAGGTCTTGGAATGGAAGGTGGCACAGGAAAGAAGTGATGCAGAAACTTTCCCTGGAGCACGTACCCTGTATCCATAGTGTTCCAAGCCTTTCCTTTCATCACATGTTTCTGGTCTTTCATAAGAGATCCAGTTGTTGTATCCATCCAGATAAATTCCTCTATGCTCTCAATTGTTAAAGATAAGGTTTTATAGATAAAAATGTCCACTGTTCTCTCAGGGTGCTGTCTTGTGTCCTTGAAGACAGTCCTCTTTGGGTGACTGGTGGGGAAAGGGCCCCATGGGCCAACTGAGAAGCAGCTGCTAGAGTCAGGGTCGGAGGGGAGTGGAGACAAAAGACCAACTTAAATTGTGAACAAAAATGTTTTCTTTCCCTGACCTATTTTCTGTCAGTCTTCAGTGTGACCTATATATGGAGATGGGGCTGTAAGAGCAGCAGAGGGCGCTGCAAGGTCAAAAACAAAGCTACTCCGGGAGAAAAGTCTTTTTATTGAGTGACTGGAGTGATAAAGACCCAGACTATGGAACAAGGATAGTTTTGATCATTAACTCCTTAGGCTGCACCCTGTTGAGGCCTCTCTTGACTGGTGATTTGATTTAATGAAAGGCAGTCCTTTTTATACTTCGTTTTTATACTTTTCTGATGGATGGTTAAGATCAAGATAAAGCAAGACCTATATAACAAGAATTGTAACTTTTGTATCTGACAAGGTCAGTCAAATCCCCTCAGGATTTATCCTGAAATCCTGTACTGCAGTTTGTGGATCCTCTGTCAATGTCAGACATGTGGATGAGTCACAGTCATTGCTTGACCAATTTGCTCTCCATGAAAGCTTGAGAGAATGTTTTCTCTCCATATGACTTTCCTTAGGCACATTCTACATCATCTATCACTTTCCTCTATGGCCCCATAATCTTTTTGATCAGAAAATTTGGGGCACAACTGAGTTCCATGATGTTACAGTACAGGTTCTCCTATGTCCTGAGTCCTCACTGACCTTGAAAGGCTAAAGCCAAAATGTTGGGTTTCCTTGCAGCCCTTCTTTTTCTCTGATTTTTGGTTTGAAGTCTTAAGTTGTTAACCCTCCAGAAGAGAAGCTTATTATTATTACCCTACAACACAGGCAGTTAAACTTAACCTTACTATCTGTCTGAGTATCAAATATCTTAGACATAACATGGAACAGTATTTTTCATCAAGTATTGATATGTTAAAATTTAAGTCCCTACAGAAAGTGAAGAAAAAAATTAATATGCTGAGCTGTAAAAGGCTCAGATCAACAACTTCTGACATAGACAGTCCTACAGATAACCCACTATTATGGATTACTGGTCTATATTGGAATATTTTGCTGAATTCATGCACCTACAATATTTAAATGACAGTGGAATACACATCTCTGACAAAACTAAACAAAAAATAGGGGATACAAATGAAGGACCATTTGTGTCTCTATATTCAAAATAGTTAGGATAGATACACAGCTACTTTCTCTTAATTCAATGAGAAGAAAGATTTATACTAATAGTGTTTGTGGACAAGATACCATGTCTGCATCTTGTACTATGAATAACCACTATGAAATCAACAATATGCAATGTATTAATTATTGAAACTGTCCTACTAATTGGTTTTGAAACTGTCTCATTGCTATTGTTTCTCAATAAAATTATTAAAAAAAAAAAAAAAGAAAGGCAGTCCTGTTCCTCAGTGGCTGGATGATGCCTGCAGGTGCCTGATTCCTTATGAGTCATGCTGGCTACCTTTGAGGGAGAAAGGCCACAGATATGGAAGGGTGTTATGTCTGTAGTGAGTTACCAAATCTTAAAGTCCTCTTCTACCCCTAAATTTTGGCATAACCTAGTCACATCACAGTTGTAATGTTTGGAAGACCGCAGACATTTCAGGGTACAAGCTTATTTCTCTTGCTCTTCACACTCTTCAGAATTGGGAGGAACACAGCTGGCTTAGGTCTCCAGGGAACGTAGTGCTTTGTGACCGTGTGTTTGTAGCATTGAGAGCAAATCAAAGACGTGACTTTTTTCTTAACCATTGATTGGTGCATGTCTTTTCCCAGATTTCACAAGTTTACTTTTTAAAATTTACTCAGCATCATTTCTCTGAATAGCGTTGACAAGAATAATGCTCTTTCAAACTATATTCATCTGTCTATTTAATAAAAATGATAATAGCAACAGCAGCATCTAATATTCATAGGTCATTTATATGCTGGATGTATTGCATGTGTTATTTCATTTTATTTTCCAACAGTTTGTGAAAAGGCTATTGCTATTATCTGCATGCTTACAGATGGAGAAATTGAGGCTGGGAGGGGTTAGGTCACATCCAGGGTCACACAGCAAATCAGTACTAGAGGGATATGAACTGGAAGGCTGGATCCAGCAGAGCAGTCAACCATGACCTCGCTTGGCTTTCCGAGAAGAGCCCTCCCTAAAGGGAGGTTGTTCAGGGAGTGTTGGGAGGACCCTGGGCAGAGAGGGTTTTGATTTTGCCACCCTAAGTGGTACTCAGTTTCTGAACCTTTATGTAGATGTGTCCATGTTGGTGCGGGTATGTGAAGTCCACGTCTGTGCTCTTGGATGTATCAGACATAACTGAGCTTTGGCGGCTGGGGAGTTCAGCTTGTGGTCTGCCTGTCCAGATAGGAAAGGGAGCCCTTGGCCTGGTATAAATAGCAACCTGGATAGGGACTGAGAAGAGTCCATGGTGGGGAGAGCTAGAAAGGGCCCACCCAGTGCAGCCTCTGCCTATCTGTGGCTGACCCTTTGACCTGAGCCTTCCTCTTCCATGTCCAGGGGGCCTGGGGATGCCCATATTAGGACTTCAGCCCACGTGATGTCTGCTTCTGGAGTTCTCCATGCCTACATTTGCCAGATAAACTACACTGTGTCACATGAAATTTAAAATTCACATAAACAATGAGTACTTTTTAGTGTAATTATACCACAATATGACATGATATAAATAATCTTTAAAGCCATTTTTTTGAAATGTACATTTGACTGGGCATGCTGTACTTTTTTTTTTTTTTTAAACTGCATGTTAATAACTTTTTTATTTTTTTTAGTCACTGAATATCAAGCCTCTGATACTCTTTCTGCTTTCCTGTAAAATACACTCTTGAGTTTGCTCTGAGCCTGCTATCTTCCGGTTTTTTTTTTTCTTTTTCCATTTATTTTTATTTTATTGAAATACAAATGTCAATAAATACGGTGATCTTATCTGTGCCTGTGGTGAATTTTTGAGTGCAAAGAGTTGCTTCCCTTTATAGCACAAACATGTATTGATTGTCTATTATGTGGCAGACACAAGTCCTGGGGCTGGGGATGTTCAGTGAAAAGATAAACCCTTTAAGTTACTGAAGCTTCTGTAACACTGTGTGTGTGTGTGTGTGTGTGTGTGTGTGTGTGTGTGTTGGGAGAGTTGAAAAGGAAAAGGAATAGATGCATAAATCCAGTGATTTCAGATGGTGACAAAAGGGGAGAATATGAGCAGGTAAGTAATTGAGGATGATGAGGGTGAGGCTGGGAAGCACTTACTTGGAGGGCCCAGTGTGTTTGAGCTGAGATTTGTGAAAAACTGGAACAGAGTTTTAGATAGCTTAAAAAATGAGTTGGCACAGGACCAGAAAGGAGACAGCTGCAGCAGAGAGGGAGCAAGAGCAAAGAGTAGATGTTGGTGCATCTAGAGAAGAGGAGGAGGATTTACATGGCATCATGTGATCTACCTTTTAGAGAGACCTGGAGGATGGGTTTTCTAGGGACAAGAGCAGGAGTAAGGGCCTGGCTAGGGAACTTTTGCAGTGGTCCTTACAAGAGACGATGATGGTTACAGGAGGTGGTGGCAGTGCAGGCTGGAGAAGTAATGGACTGGAGATGTATTTTTATGGTGGAAGAGGCAGGTCTTACTGGTGATCTGGCTGTACAGAAAAGGGAGACACAGAAGCTCTTACAGACACTCCTGGGCTTGGGGAATGATCAGTGTTCTCCTCGAGAGCAATGCTTCCCAAATGTTGTGCCATGGAAAATCCTATTTCTATGGCATGTGGCCAGGGGCAGGACTGGTACAGGGGCTCTGGCCACCCCAGATGCACACAGCCCTTCTGAGTGCTATGTTAGCAAACTTATAACCCATTCTTGGCAGTTCAGCCACCAGTAAGCTCTGCTTTGGGGAAGAGCCTTGCAGTGGAGCCAAATGTATACTGTTGGGCCCAACAAGAGATGGGGAGTCATGCTACCGAAACACATTCCTCAAGGGTCTGAAATCAAAGATTTCTTGAATTCAAGGTTAGGATAGAGTTTACAAGCAATCTTGCCCAACCCTCTTCCCTCCTTTACACAGAAATTTACTCATTTATTGAATTTATTAAATACTACAGAATTACTTATTCAAATATTACATTCATGGAGGTCTACAAGTGCACACAGCTATGCTAAGTGCCAGGGGACAGGATTGCGTTAGTGTGATGGCGGGAGGGATATAGCAGGCTGTGACCAGAGGACACAGAGACACAGAGCACATTGCTCTCATAGCACTTGGATATACAAGCTCTCTCTCTTTTTCCCTTCTTTTTATCTTTCCTTCTTCTTTTCAGAACTAATTCATTCATTGTTAAAAATACTATTTCAAGACAAACTAACATCACTATAATTTGAAATTTCCTCTGCGGAGACTTCTGTCTAAGAGTTCCATCGGAAGCAGTCACGTGACTGCTCAGGCTGCCGCTTCCCCTCATTTCTCTCTTGTCTCCTTCCTGTCAGAAGCCATTAGATGGCCTCAGAGACTTCAGAAACCCGAATTTGCTCTATATCTTCTGCCCTGGTATAAAAGGAAGATGATTCTTATCTTGGGCCTTAGCCTTTTGTTTTTCTGTAAGTGAATTCGCTTGTTGACCTCACTCTTGTTCTGTCCCCGAGTCTCCTTTCTCTACCCCATTTTCCTTTCTCTGATTTTGAAGAGCTGGCTTCTCTCTTGTACACTTGATTTTCAGTCATTCTGTGCCTTAAACTTTCATATTTTGTCCTTTTCTTTTCTCGCCTTTCGAGTTCCTCTATGATGGGCCTGTGCTGGGCTCAGCCCTTATTATCTTTTTTCTCCTCGCAGGTAAGGGCACACTATGTGATGAGGTGACCCAGAGTCCCCCGTACCAGACGGCGACAAGTGGCAACGAGACAATGCTGCTCTGCACTTACACTACTGGGTACTCAAATCCAGATTTATACTGGTACCGAGAAGTGGCGGGTCAGCCCTTGCAGTTCATCCTTTACAGGGATAACAGTGTATCTCGTGATGCAGATTTCGTTCAAGGTCGGTTTTCTGTGAAGCATAGTAAGACCCATAAAACTTTCCACTTGGTCATTTCCCCTGTGAGGACCGAAGACCAGGCAACTTACTACTGCGCTTTAACATTACACGGTGCTGCAGGTGCATGGGAAGTCTGTACACAAAGCCCGGGGCACAGCTTGGCAGAGCCACCTCCTGTGGAGGTCGCGTGCTGGACCTGGTTTCCTTTTCTCGGCCATTAGAGATGCTTTGTTGGCCTTTAGAAGTGCCCTGAAGTGACTACTGACTAATCAGAAACCCACTCATATCTAGGAACACTTTGGCTTCTAAAGAGTAGGATATTTCCCACTTCTGACCCAGGGGTGGGGGGACCCAAGCTTGCCACCTGAGTGCTTTGTAGTTGACAGGGAGGGATGCAGGGCTGACTGTGGACTGTCTCTGGGTCCCCACCTCTGGGCTGTGTTAGTCACAAGGGTATCAGAGTGGTTCAGGTAGAGGGCCAATCATGGGAGTGGCCATTAGCAGGGTCTTTATTTTGATCTCCATCATCATTTATTCATTAATGTGCCTGCTTTCATTTTTAAAATCAAGTTGGACACAAAGTTAATTAAAAATTAAAAAGAATATTTTCTAATTTACCTTTGGTCTGCACCTTACCATGTACAGTTACCTTATTTCTCCTGGATACTCTCTGATACCTCCGCTTCACTTACTTCATCTGGAGAACATTTTCCTTTTACTGAAGACTATGGAGGCACGGCTGTCTAAATCGCAGAACCCCAGTTCTCTAGGCCTCATGTTTGCAGTGCAGTGTGTCTCCAGAGGCCGAATGACATTGCTGAAGCAGAGGTCCTTGGTCCCTTGGACTCCACCCTTCCTTCTATTTCTGATGACTTCTCTTCCCTCATAGACTATTAGAGTTATTTTTATAATCTGAGGAGTGGTATTGACACTGTTTTTCAGGAAACACACTGAAGCCCAGGACAGCAAAGAAAGGTAGACCTCACAGCTCTTTAGGGTGAGAGGCAGAGGTTTGGCACTGCACTTCCATCATGCTCCTGGCTGTGTACCCCAAGGTCTTAGCCATACACAGTTAGGGTGGCAGCTTATCTTCACATCAGAAGCCATGGGTACAGCTTGGCTTCCTTGTGCACACCTGTAACCCAGCATTCTAGTGGCTTGGGGTGGGAAAATTCCACCTTTGAGCCCAGCCTGGGAACTTAGTGAGACCCTGCCTGAAAATTAAAAAAAAGAAAAAGAAAAAGAAAAGAAAAGAACTGGAGAGGTAGCTCAGTGCAGATGTCCAGGGTTCAATCCCCAGTAATCTGCTCCTCTCTGAAACTGGTTGGAGAGTAGCTGCCATATAGAACAAGGGAAAAGTCACAGGGTGAGGCAACCACGGGACCTGGGCCAATATCCCAGACTCCTGGAGCTTCTGTCCCACCACCAGCCACACATGGGCCCATGGGTAATGGCCCCAGATCTAAAGGAAGCCAAATCTCCCCATGCTCCTGCCTTAAATCTTGTTCTGGAAGCTCCTTTTGGTGGGAGAAGCTAATGGTCCTCTGCTGTGCTGGGGTGCTGACCGCTGGCACCTAGGCAGAAGGGAGTGCCTTGGCTGCTGACTTCAGGATGGCCCTGGGGTTCAGGCCTGCTGCTTGGTACTGTCTTTACATTGGGAATGCAGTGTGGCCTTGGTCCTATTTCTGGCAATATTTCTGCCTCAATGAATAACTTTACACATGGTTTTTGAGTGGGGACAATTTTTTCCACCTGAAATGAAAATCTTTTCATTCCTAGAAATTTCACAGAAACATTCTGATATACAAAAGGGAACTGAAGCCAATATTTGAGAACCAGGCATTCTTTATACATGCAAGGTGAAGAATTATTTCCCCCTGGGAAACAGTTGGCATCTGCATATAGATTTCCCTAAACCTAGCATTCATTCATAGAGGTGCTGCCTGCTTTCACCAGGTTGTGAGGACACTATATGGGAGATTGCAGTCAGTAGTGGCAGGGGAATTTGTGAGAGTTGCTTTCTCACTTATAGTGTTATAACCCCCTGCTTGTTACCCCCTGGGAGCTAAGGAAACCACAGTGCGGTGTTGCTAGGGCTCCACTGCCCAGGCAGGGGCCCCTGCAGAGAGCTGTGGCCTTGCTGAGGCAGAGTCACAGCCTCCAGCTGCTGTTTATTGCCCTAATAGTAGCAGCTGCAGCACCAGGAAGTCAGAGCTGTGTCCCCTGGAGGGAGGCTTGGGGCCCAGGAAGCCACAATGTGACCTAGAAGCTCAATGTGGCTTTCTACTGACTAATATGAATTCAAAGAGCAACTTTCCTCCCACGGCGGTCTGCAATGAGTACAGCCAGAGGCAAGGTGCACACAGTGTGGTTTAATAAATGCAACAGAGTCAAGGACTGAGAAAGAAGGCCAAAACCCATCGACATCAGAGGCCCAAGCGAAAGAGTCAATGTCCAAGGATCTCTAGCTCCCTGTGTACAATTTGGCAGGCAAATCATAGGAAAGATATTGCTTCTACAGGGAAAGATTTCATTTCTCTCCCTTCCTCTAAAAATGCTTTCACAGTGAGCTGTCGGAAAGCAGGACCCATATCCTATTCATCTTTGTGCCCTCAGTAGAGAGCCTGGGACTCAGGGTCAGTCCATGCATGTTAAATTAGTTAACAGAAACAAATGCCTTCCTCTGTATTTAGCTCTGATCTTTGCTTATAGAATGGATAGTGCTTAGATGAGATCTGAGGAACCTCATTGCCTGTTGGGAGAGTGTTAGGGCAGTGATACTAATTTTGTAAAGTACTATGAAAAGCAGAAAGTGCTGACATTGTCTCTCTCCCCTGCATTGCCCTCTGACATCTCTAGTGTGGCTGCTGGAATGAACGAGGGTGGGACAAGCCACAGGAGAGGAGGATGAGGATGGCTTCTGCGTGGATCTAGTGCTGGGCTGGGCTGAACCTGTGAGTGTAGGCAAAAGGGCACCTGCTCTCCTCCAGTCAGAGCCAACGTTCCTCATAGAGAATGGAGCAGGGATCCGTTAGTTCCCATTTTCTACTTTTGGAGAAAGAAAGGGAAAAATAATGATGTATTACTTTTCAGTGTGTATCAGTTGTATGAGTAAAATAAAATGGGCTCTATAGTTTTGTGTCCATCCATCCCTTTATAAAACAGCATATAAACTGGTTAGAAGCACAGCCCTCATTGCCCAGGGTATTTGTTTTTCTGTCACACTGGAGGATGAGCTTGGTTTGCTGTTTTCAGAGGGAAACTGATGTAAATAAGGTGGTGACAGGTTGACTTGAGTCGTCAATAAATCAGAGGTCTGCAAGACAGCATCTTTTAAGCTTTTGATTTCTGTCAGTGGGAGTAGCTTCCTCATGCCAGTTGGTCTGTAAGTGAAGGAAAGTCATTACAAACATAGATTAAAGGATAGAAAGGATCTGTAGAGCTGATGTGGCTTGGGATGGCCAGTACTGACTGTACTGTGCCTTGTAGATTTCATGGACCAACTGCAGTACGTGCCCCTTGTACACAAGGCAATAATTCAGTTATTCTGGCACAAATCACAAAACCTGTTTGCTCTAATGTAGTCTTTCTTAAACTCAGCCTAAAGAAGAGAAGCAACCTGGCTAAGATGGCATAGTGAGCTGATAACAAAGTCAAGACTAAAACATGCTGCTCTGACTTCTTGCATAGCAGTATTTGTATAGCCGTGCTGCCTGTGCTCCTGGCACTGTCATTAAAGTGTCAGGGGGAGCTGGATACCTACTGGGGGAGACTGGGTATGTTTATAGTCTGGGTTGGCCAGTCTGATACTCTGTTATAGAGTTGTTTCTAGAATAGGAGCTGAGACAGATGGGTATTTGGGGTCATTTGGAAGGGAGTAAGGGTAAGGAAGTTCATAGGCTCTGGATTGAATTCTGTGTATATTACCAAGAAATGGAATGCAAGCAATAGGAAAATAATCAACATCTCTGTCCATCTTTGTATGTTTCCTGAGCAGCTAATAGGGGCATAAGATCATTCCCAGAACAGGCTGGTCCACATGTCAGGACCTTAGGTTTAAGGAATGGGATCTGGCATTCTCTTTATCCAGACAAAGATGGGCTCTGCTCTTCCTGAGTGTTCTGGTAAAGTTTTATTTATGCTCATGCAAATAACCCATGGCCCCTTAGCCAAACAAACAAAAGAGATGTTAAAAAGACTAATTCTTCTTATTTAGTTTTGGTTTTCTCCTTGGGCTGGAGGTGGTGATTATTACCTGGTATATTAGAGATTACCTTGTACGTAGTGGGCTTTGTTTGCATCTGGTTTCACATAAAAGAACAACAGGATGTGGGATGTTATGTCTGAGATAGCCCACCTTGTTAATTCTAAATGTGTCTCCTTGCATTTTTTTTCTCTTCCAAATGATTTTTGGTTTCTTACCATTTCTAAACCCCTTTTCTCCATGCAGAGCATAGTCTGGATGGATCTGGGATGAAGTAGCAGCTAATTCTTACCTTAAAGGAAAAATAACTTGGCAGTTAAGACAAAATTAATGGCAACACTCTTGACAAACAGCATCCGCAGCCCCAGCACTGTGAGAGACATCATGTTCATCTTCGGGGTGTAAACTATGGTTGAACAAGAGTGCAGAAGGTAAATTCAGGGGAAGATAAAATTCCTTTCTAAAAATTGGGCTTACAACACTGTGGTCAGCTTGCCCCACATCAATATGCTTCTCCTGGGACACCCAGATTGTGCCAGGTGTACTCAGAAACCTTGGGCTGCTCTTGTATCTGGGGAGCAAGCTTTGGAAACATGCTTGCAGCCAGCTGAGCTCTGCTGGGACAGTCAGGGACTGAAGGGGACCAACTGGGCTCAGTGTGGTTTCTGTTTTTTTTTTTTTTTAAATCTAGTTCTCTTTAGTCTCAGTTTATAACTGCAGTGCCTTAACCTTCAATTCTGAACTTCACCCTTTGATTTGAACTAACCTTTTTGTTCATGGCAGCTCTTTTCAGTTTGTGTCACGTTTTCAGGTTTCTCTTGTACTAGGACATCTGAGAAAAACAGCAGTGGTTAAAGTTATATTGACAGCCAGGAGACTCAGGATTGTAGGATTTTAAAACTAGAGAAGACTTTAGGTTAAGTAAACTGGGGACCAGAGGATGTAGCTTAGTTAGGATCATATGGCTATTTAAACAGCTAACAGACTTCCTGCTGTAGACTTTCTGGGTACTGCAAAGCCAATATCCAGACATTCTACAATAAATATGTAGATAAAACTAGGATTCTGTGTGTGTGTGTGTGTGTGTGTGTGTGTGTGTGCATGCGCGCGCGCACACTTGTATTTGGTACAGGGTCTCACTATGCAGCTCAGACTCTTAGTTATCCTCCTGTTTTCAGCCTCCCCAGTGCTGGTGTTACAGGCATGTGCTGACACTCAAGGTTTCTAGACACTGGCCAGCTCAGTGCACCTGTCTGTGGGTCAGGCATGGCAAGTGGTGCCAAGGATTGAACTCTGGTCCTTGCATTTGCCTAAGTAGGCACTTAGCCTGCTGAGCTATCTCACCAGCTCTGGTCTAGGATTCTTAATTCCATCATTGGCTGAGCTGCTCTTTCTTTTGGACTAGACTGCACCTGAATTTTAAATGCCAGATCCTACTAGTTGGATGATCATTTATTGAAAGAGACCATGGCTGGTGAAGGGGACAGAAGGGCATGGAATGAAATGGGCTTTATTTTAGATCTCATTAAAGGTGAAGGCCATTTGCTTTTGAGTCATTAATGAGGATTCTAAATTTCTTTTTCCAGAATGATGTTAAATTATGAATGACCTACCCAGAGTCCATGTTTATACAATTTCTCTTCAAATTCCCATCTGCATAGTGTCAAGTCCCTGAAGTGAGATACCTACCTGATGAAGTGGTCTTCACTTCGAAGTCAGTGGAGCTCACGATTTCATTATTGAACTGCACTGAACAAGTTACTGAATTTGGGTCTTCATACCGACCAAGCTTGACAGCGCTGTACTTTCCACTGGGAGTGATCACGATAGCAGGGTCAAATTCTACTACCTTGTTGGATGATCTGAGACTTATGTTGACATTCTTGGGATAGAAATCCTTCACCAGACAAGCAACATTTGTTCCATTTTTCATGACAAAAACTGATGGTTTGGAAACAGCCTGAGTTCCTGCAAATATAATCAAATTATTTCATGAGATGATTACAGCTTTGTAGGAGTTTAACAGTGGTGATTATTTCAACTTTTTTGGGCCAAACAAACAAATAAAGGATGAAACACTACAATCTAGAACTCCTGGTACCTTGTTAGTGGCCTGGGTTTGTTAGCATCTCCATAAAATAATAGCCATTGCCAAGGTGAGCAGAAATGAAGGACATTTAATTTGACTTTTAGGTTTAGAAGGTACAAAGAGATAGTGATGCAAGCAAGGGCAGAATATAACAACTACAAAAAAGTTTCTGGACTAGGGTAGCTGCTCATGCTGTGCGTTATGCCAGTTAAAAAAATCAAGGATAAGACAAGATCTGCAAAATCGGTTCAAAGGCTCCAGGGTGGCCATGCTGTAGTCACGGCGGGGGTCATCCTCATTCATGGACAGAAGGACTGGCTGAACCAAGCAGTATATCACAGTGTCATTAGGTGAATGTTCTTTCACAGAGCCCGGCTATTGAACAATTTCCCTTGAATCTTTAATCAGAGGAAACAACCATCATTCTTAGAAAGTACTTTTAGATTTAAAACCAGTTTAAGCCTATTTTTTCCTATTTTACTCTAAGAGGAGTTGTGGAATGTTGGTCCTAGTAATTGGACCCCCTCAGCTTTCTCTTCTTTCATGCCTTACCTTGAACTATTATCTGCCTGCTACTTTGTATGCATCATTCTCTCCTTACAACTGAAAATCGTGCAGCTTTGAGAAAGGTAGTAATGATTTTTTTTCACACTGTGCTTTATTGAAGTTTCTGAATTGTGATAAATTTTGTGTCCATGGAGACTAGGATTCTTAGACTATTTTCAAATGATTACTAAAGAAAGAGCCTTGCTTGTGTCTGAACCAGGATAGACAATCGACCTGTGAATAGTGGTCTGGCTATGTTTCCAGTCTTAAGCTGCATTCATGATTTTCCATCTTAATTGCTCATGTGAATATGGCCCTTCATATTCATAACTGTGGAGATTTTGGCTTCTTTGTATGAAATGAAAAATATGCAGAATTTGAGCAGACTTTATCTTCTGTGGTCTACTATGAAGACATTAGGTGCTACTAAACAGAAAGTTTGGTGATGAATGTGCAAAGAGAAAAGAAAGGACATTTCTAAGGTTTTGCCCTGTGATTGGGTTACAGATTCAGCTATGCAACTTCTGGTAATGGAGCTACAACCAACTCAGCTGGTTAGAGCTGGCTGGGAGGGAATGGCTTTTCCTGAAGGAGCTCCTCCTGGTCACACTTTGTGCAAGGGCTGTGTCTGATCAGGACTTCCCCACGGAGTGAGACGTTCAGAGAAGGCCCTCATCATCACCAACATAGGTTTTCATTTCTTTTTTTCTCCAAGATGCTCAGGTAAAAGGTTTCTGCCCCAGTCACTTAGCAGGAAAATCATTGCCAAGAATTTGGCTTTAGCGCTAGAGGAGAAGGGGATTTTTCTGTTTTCCTTTCCCAAAGGGTTTCCTGGAACCTGCTTTCTTCTGTGTAAGAAAACCTTAGTTGTTTTGTTTTCCTGCACAGTTGAAGGCACTGATAGCTACAACTGATAATCTCAGCCTCAAGGGTGAAACCACACCCTTGCTGGCCCTCCCCTCTTCACAGCTGTGCTTCTTCTCTCCCTTGCTTTGGCTTCAGATGGATTAGGACCAATATCCAAGGCAGTCAGGAGTTAGCAAAGAAATCTGTCTATTAAAAAACAACAATAACAAGAAAGACCACAAAAACCAAACTTAATAGCAGCCACAAAAACCTAAGCCTCATCTCCTTGAATACCTAAGAGTAAAATATTTAAGGTATTGAGACCAAAATTAGTCTGGTTTAGTTGGACAATTAGGGCTTGCTTGTGTCATCATGCAGTTGCCAGCAATCTCTTTGGGCTGGGAAAACTGGTTTTGAATAACTTGAACAATGTCACATAGCTGAAAAGACAGGTGCTTGAAGAAGTTCAGGCACTTATATGGAACTTGGAATTGATTAGTCAGCATTTCAGAAAGAGCATAATGTATTAATTTTATAAACACTTTTCTTAGACCCTGTTTTTAAATTACTGTCTAACTTCAAAACAATTGAAAGAAAGGTATTTTATTTAATCTATTCTTTGGCATCATTGTAACCAAAGAAAAGGCTATTTGATTGAACTAAATTTTCCTTTTTACTTTTTCACGAATGTATACACACAGTGTGGTTGGCATATGTATGTATACAAGTCTATTTTATATTTGACTTAAACCCAAATTTAAAGTTGTGTAAAATTTAAAACAAATTTAAATCCTTGACTAGATTTAAATGAAGAATTTAATTGCTTGTCTTTTGAGGATAGTGTCTTCTTGTTTTATGAACATAATTAAATTTAAATATATGTTTTAAGAATATTTGTTTGGGTATGTATTTTATCTCTGAATTTTTTCTTTGTATAAATACTAGTATGTTAAGATTATATGCAGGTAAAAATATGAGCAATTTGTTCTATCTTTCCTGATCAGTCTTTCTTAAGTTATGAATTTGGGTATCATCTATTTTAGATTCAGATAGAAAATCCTACTGGTACCTTAAGCATTGCTGCATCTATAATAAATGTCACACAGAATTTTAAGATTCTGTGTCAATATGAGATTTACCTTAAGCCCTCACAGTCTGCTGTACCTGATTACTCTGATCACACTAACTTTCTCTCTTTAGATTCTTCCAAGCTGCAGGGCGTTGCAGGTGGCCAGGAGGCACGTACATTGATGAGCTTAGCCAGGGCTGTATAAGGATCAGGCGGCTTTCTGGGGAACTGGGCCCAAGTGTCTTGGAAAATACCTTCTCTGTACTTGACTACTCCAGCTACTCGTGTGATTCTATTAAACTTCTTGGGCTGCTGGGGTTGCTGTGGAGATTTCAGAAGTACATGGGGACTTGTAGCTTTAATATTTATATATTTTAAAATGAAAGTAATAATTGCTTTTGTGACTCAATGTCTTTACTCTGGCCTGCTTTACATCATATTTTTCTATCTCCTAGTTGTAAGTTAATTTTTTAGTTAGAATTTTGAATGTAAATTGCATGGCAACCCCATTCCCAGAACTTAAATTATCCATACATAGATATGGAGAAAAAATCAACTCATGGGCTCCATGAAGAGTTTGGTGGCAGCTCTGAAAAGCATCTTTTGGGTGTCCCAGGAGCACACTGTGACAGTGCCCAACAGGGAACCTGCCTGTGGCTGGCCCTGGGTCCTGGGCTTGAACACCTAAGTCTCTGTGCCTGCTTCCCCTGCCTGGTGCTTTGACCTAGAGTATCTGCAGCTCAGAGAACTGCAAAGCTGCTATTGATAAGACCAAGTGGCCAAGTGCAGTCTCAGCTCCCTCTGAGGCTAATAATAGTTGAATGGCTAGACAGGAAAACGAGCATGAATTTCCCATCCAAAAGATGTAGGGACAGGGTTGAGACTGGGCACAAGAGGATGACAGGTGACTGATATGGTTGCCTTCAACACAAATCTTAACTCTTGTTTATTGAGAGGGCTTTCCAAGAAAAAAATAGCTTGATGTAGGGATGGAGCCCTGAATGCTGACATTTCTTATAACGAATGCTCAGCCACGGAGAGGAGGGATTGGAAACAGGTCCTGCTCTTACACTCTGGTTCTCTTCTCTAGGGTCTCAAATGCTGTCTTTTGATCAGAAACTTAATTTCCCCCATCTCTCAGTGAATCTCATAATATAACAAATCTACTTTCTAATTCCCTGATCCCATTGAAAGGCTTTCTAAGGACCTGAGGGTTGAATAAGAAATTGGTTGCCTTTGGGGAATCCCACTGGTGCTGTGTGTTGTGGATGCAGGTTGGGGAAGCCAGTTTTTGCTTTGGATTCCTCATTTTTGTTCTGTAATTTCTCCTGACTCCGGGGCTAGATACAAATCTCAGAAGTGTACAGTAATCATGTGAAATAGCACTTAAAGACCATATGAATTAGTCTTTTTTATCACCAAAATTCAAGTGTGTAGAGGTAGAGCTGGGCAAAAGAATGGCAGTTGTGTAGGGTCATTACTCCTCATCAAAACTTTTAGGACTGGGAACATAGTTAGAAATTCTCACTTCCCCTATGTGAGTATCACATCATTATATTACATTCCATTACCACAGGAGAAAAAAACCAGAGAAATAAGTGGTGTATCAGTGGAAAGTGTGGTCAGTGTCCCTACAGAGAGGCTAGCATCAGTTTCATTCATTTTTTTCCCCCTTAAGACTCACAAAAGCATGACCTCAAGGATTTGATTCTAGCATTGCAGACAATTTTGAATTTCAAGTGGAAGTGATTTAAAGGGAAAATGAAACAATCCTTTTTACTCACATGCAATTTGCTGAACATCTATCAGACTACAATCAACTACAACATGATTCTGCTTCCCTCCTTATTTTCATTGCTCTCTCCTTTCAAAGATAAGAAAACCCACCAAATTCCACTATTTTGCTAGAAGCAGTAGGCAATGAAGAACTCTTACAGGTTCATGTTATCCTCCCAGAGACAGAGACCGTGTTGACAATACCACTCACTTTTAGCACGCTTAGGTAGCCTTGTCACATTCATGTATATTTTCCCAATTATTTATTTCCTGTGAAAAAAAATTTATGTCTAACCATGTGAGACATAATGCCTGCCCCATTGGCCTTGGCCTTTGGGAAATTATCTGAAAGGTTATTGTTTTCTGGCTGAGGCCAGTGATTGACTGTTGGCAGCTGAACTATCTGAACATGGCCGAGACAGCAGAGCAGGCAGCAGTGGGGAAGAGAGCACCATTTCCAAGAAAGCACCAGGACTTCTCTGTTGTCCTGGACTTGGTGGCTGGGTTTCTGCATAGGATGTGTATTTCTAAGCCCTCTATCAGAAACCTGGATCGAGGCTCATAGAAGCAGCAGACATGTAACTTGTCTCTTCAGATCCAGGCTAGGATGGGACTTTGGGGAGCATATAATCCGGGTCAGCTATGCCAGTTTAATACAAATTTTAGCAAAATAAATGGATGAAGACAAGACTGGAGAGAGAGAGAAAGGGAGAGAGAGAGAAAGGAGAGAGAAAGAGAAAGAGAGAAAGAGAGAAAGGAGAGAGAGAGAAAGAAAGATTTCTATTTCCTTTAATAATAACGATTTCTTCTTTCTAATCTTTCTTCATATACCATACCATGATAAAACTCCTCTTACTCAGAAACAGTGGGGAAGGCTCTCCTCATCTGGAGCTTGCCTTCCCATGGTCCTGACTCCTGACTGGGGAGCCAGAATCAGAAGTCTGAGCTATGCCCTTTCTAGGTAGCTGTAGAAAACTTATCAATACCAAGCCTTAGAACAGTTTCCAAGTATTCATAGAGCATTTTCTTAAGAGAAGCTAAAACACTTTCAGATTTAACCCAGACACTTTGCAGCAACAGCAGAGTTCTAATTTAAAATTTTCTGACTTTCCTAGAAGCCCCATTCACTCAGTACAGCACTGGCACTTACTTCAGGGAATATATATTGGGATATGGTAAATTCATGACTCACTTGGCTCCACGATGAGTTGAGTCCCTGTTCCAAAGATAAGCTGTGCTGTTATAGCACTACCCTAGGCATCCATACAACAACCTTGCTACCCACTCTCCTCCTGTCAGTCTATCTCAACTGTTTGAAAGCGGGGGGTGGAGCAGGATGAGAGTTGCTGGGGAAACAGACCTTTGCAAGGGTTTCTGAAGTTCTAAGCAGTACATTCTGGGAGTCTGATATCTACTGTCTTCTGAATGCTGATATTTAGGAAAATTCATAGATTTTCTGCAGTTAACTCTTCCACTTACCATCTCTCTCTGTCTCTGTCTCTTTCTCTCTCTGTCATTTGCAGAACCAGGGATTGAACTCAGGCCCTTTTGCTTGCCAGGGAAGTGCTTATTCCACTGAGCTATCTACTTGGCCCTCCACTTGCCATCTCTTATGCCCAGATCTTAATTCAGGATCATATTTACACAGGAATGAAGAATAATTTTTGTTTTGCTAGGAGTTATCATTGTAAGCAGAAACATGGCTATAGATGGGCTCAGGTAAGCCAATCTTAATAGGTCTGTGCCTCAGTTGGAGAAGGAAGGACATGAAGGCTCGAGAAAGAGGCACTGATACAAAAGAGCTGAGATCTTAATACCTGTAGATGATCATAAGTTTATAAATGTTTTACTATTTGACTAAGAAGTGGTGTGTATATTATGTCAACAAACATCACAGCTGGTTCCATGAGGGGTATTTTTAGGTCTATCTCACAAATGATATCCCTGAAGGTGAAAGGGGCTATGGCAGTGAGTGGCTGGGCTTGGCCTCACTCTCAGATCTCTGGTGCCTAATTTCACCCATTATCTAGAATAATAGATGACATGGAGGTAGCTTCAGCTGTCATGTGTCCAGACCTCTGTGATCACACGAAGACTTCTGTGATTAACAGAGGTCTCTATACATTAGCAAATGCATAGAGAAAGTTTTGATTTCATTTCACTATTTTTTAAAATTAAATTATAGAATTTGAATTGGATAATAGGACTTTCACATCACTGGTTTTATCTATTTTTTCTTATTGAATTATCTCTAAGAATTGGTCTGGGGGAATAATCAGAATCAGTGTGTTCAGACTAGACAACATCTTGGAAATCTTTTAACCTAAGTCCAGGGAAACTAGAGTTCAGTGAAGTTACAGAACTTGTGAATCAAAGGAAAAGATTGGAACTTAGTTTCTGAATTCTTAGTTTAACATGCTCTTCATTATTCCACACACTCACCACCTAAAATATTTGTAGGGTGGCTCCTGTCATGGGTAAGGTCTAGGTTTGTGCCTGGTGAATTCACAGAAGCTGAGAGAGCTGGTCCTGTAGAGTTAGTCAGGCAAAGGAAGACAATGGAAACTATCTAGGAAAGCTAGTGGCTTATGAAGGTGGGGGTGAAGCTCATGCCTTCCATGGATTTATAGACACTCAGTGCATACTCCTCACACCAGCCCTTGATAAATCACTTGATGGAGGAATCTTTGAAAAACTTGATTAACTGTTTCCCAATTTTGTGATTCAGGAAAATATTTAGCAAAGATAATGGCCAAGTATCATCTTCACAAGAAGGAACAGCTAAGTTACTTCATGGTGCTACCTCTAGATAGGTGCCTTCACCAAAGATGAGTGTTTCCCCACCCCCAGTAAACATAATCGAAACTCCCTTTTTAACTTTTTTCCTTAAGCCAACTCTGGCCCCTATTGCCACGTCACATCACACAATATCCATCTCATGGGATGGCTGTCCCATCTAGCCAATCACTCTCTTCCTGAGTCTTATGGTCTACCTCTCAGGACAAAACAGGAGAGGACTCCAGCATCTTGCGGAAAGCCAAGTTTTTCCTACATTATCCTCTGATAGAATTTGTGCTCGGAATGAGAAAGTATAAATATAGCATAGAGAGGAGTCTTTGTTCACTTGATTAGGTGTAAGGAAAAGTGGAATGCTGGCCATAGAGTAGCGGTTCTTACCTTTGCACAGCACTTGTGTGGGGTAAAGACCTAGAGGACTGTTTATTCCACTCCTTCAAAACCTTTTAGCAATCCCATTGCACATCTAGCCAGAGCCATGCACCATGGCCAAACATTGTAAATCAGCCAGACTGCATAGTACAAAATAGATTCAGGTTCTGCAGTCCATTTTAATAATATATTCATGCATACTACATTTTAGCAAGCCTTAGTGCCACACATACACTTAGAAATGACAGTTACATTGGCTTCTGTCATATGTAAAAATCATTCTATGAGATTTCCTGTATGTCATTCAAAACATCATGGAGAGGAAAACACATTTTCAGATCAAATTAGAAACCATAAAAGACTGAGGTGCTGGGAGAATTTGGGAAATGATCTCTTGAAATTTTAGAAACATATTGATGAGTCCTGGAATTTATGGACTCCTGTTCCTTGGGGAAAAGGGAGATTCTTTGGTCACCTTTCTGTGTTTTGGTGCTCCCAGGCTCCAGGGGTGTGATATGTGGCATGGACCTACATATCACCTATCTAGTTCTGGGGAGGAAGAATGGCTCCTTGGTTACAGACTTTGGTGCAGAGGTCGGAGACTTTCCTTGGAGGAAGTGGTGGGGATGGCAAGCAAAAGGGAAGTAGCCTGCTATTGCCTCAGGTCTCCTGGTGCTCGGCAGAGGCCTGAGAGGAATGCTGGCCCAACGGGAAGAACCTCCACACTCTTTTCCTGTAATGGAGCAGTCTCCCCAGAAGGGTGAGGTCTTAAGAACACCAATTGTGGCTCTTTCCCATCTTGCAAGATGGCTGGTGAAAAAACTGAGAAGCCAGACACTAACGAGAAGAAACTTGAAGCCAAGAAGGCTTCTGCCAGTCATACTAGTAAAAAGGGCAACGTGAAGGCAAAAAGTCCAAGAAGGGGCAGCCTCACTGCAGCTGAAATCCTGTCCTGGTTAGAGGAATTGGTAGATACTCCTGATCTGCTATGTATTCCAGAAAGGCTTTGTACAAGAGAAAGTACACACTAAGTCAAAGGTTGAGAAGAAGAAGAAGAAGAAGAAGAAGAAGAAGAAGAAGAAGAAGAAGAAGAAGAAGAAGAAGAAGAAGGAGAAAGTTCTTGATATGATCACAAAACCAGTGGTGGGGACAAGAATAGAGGAACCCAGGTGGCTAAGCTTTGAAAAATGCCTAGATACTACCCTACTGAAGATGTTCCCTGAAAGCTCTTGAGCCATGGCAAGAAACCTTTAATTCAGCATGTGAGGAAACTTTGAGTTAGTATCACTCTTGGCACCATCTTGATCATCCTCACCAGGTGTCACAGGGGCAAGAGTGTGATCTTCCTGAAGCAGCTGGCCAGCAGCTTGCTATTTATGACTGGGCCTCTTAGCATTAATCATGTTCCTCTATGAAGAACACACCAGAAATTTGTCATTACCACCTCTACAAAAATTTATATTAGTAAAATGAAAATCCCCAAACACCTCACTGATACTTACTTCAAGAAGAAGCAGCTGTGAAAAGCCAAACACCAGGAGAGTAAGATCTTCAACAGTGAGAAAGAGAGATGCTAGGTTTTAGAGCAGCGCAAAGTGGATCAGAAAGTGACAGACTCACAGATTTTAGCAAAAATTCAAAGCTGTTCCTCAGTTCCAGGGACAACTGTGATCCGTTTTTTTCTCTGACAAATAGAATTTATCCTCATAAATTAGTGTTATAAATTTCTTACTAAGAAACTAATTAAATAACTGATACACTAAAAAAAGGGCACAGATTGTGGTTATAGACAGATAATTCAGATGATAACTTTGCTAAGCTGTGTGGTCTTGAGAACTTCTCTGAGATTCAGTTTTCCAACTTGTAAAATACAAGCAATGTAACTAATTCCACATGGTCATTGTGAGTGTGGATGAAATGAAATTCATGAGGTGCCTAGGGAAGGGCTGGGTATGGTAGGCACCCATGTGGTGGCAGCTGATGTAATGGCGCTATGCAATAATACACAGAATTCTATGTTCACCTCATGGCTCATGACCAGGACCCTTTCCTACCTCTTACTGCCACTACTGCAGGTAGTACACACAGTGTCACATTTAAATGCTGTTCTGTCCTATTCTCTTCTATTGTGTGCAATCAAGTGGTGTCTCCAGGTTTGCTCTATCTGGGGGCTAACATGTGTGGTGGGATCTGTGGCTGTGGGTTTGTATAGACCTCTGTTAGTTCTGTGGAACCCTGCAGGTAAGAACTTGAAAGAAGCCCTGGAAAAAAGAAAGCATCAAGAGAAATTAAACTTCTGAGAAGATAAAGGCCTGGATTTTCAGTGATGCCTCATTAATCAAATGTTAGTTGGTTAGAAGAGAAGGCTCTGCTAGAAGCTATCCTGGGTCCCGGCCCTCTCGATGCTTCTTATTTTTTACTTTAAAGGGCCACAGAATGTACCTGCTCACCATACCCCAAATCTTTTCTTAAGCATATCCATCTGTCACAATTTTCTAAATAATTTTCTTTTAATTTACTCACTTTTTAAAAAATGTATTTAGTACAGGGTCTACAGGGTCTCTATATGCATATCAGACTTGCAGTGATTTTCCTGTTTTCATGTTCCCAAGT
This sequence comes from Ctenomys sociabilis, assembly GCA_004027165.1. Lineage (NCBI taxonomy): Eukaryota > Metazoa > Chordata > Mammalia > Rodentia > Ctenomyidae > Ctenomys > Ctenomys sociabilis. The sequence goes on along the minus strand of PVKA01010116.1, from coordinate 2,276 downwards.
ACTGGGATTACAGGCACATGCCACCACACCCAGTCTCAGTCGCTGTTTCAGTGCTATTCCATGCCAGGGATTGAACCCTGGTCCCTGAGCTTTGCTAAATTTACTCATTTTTTAACTTGAAATACTTTAATTGTATGGTTTTGATGGCCTCCTGTACTGTTCTGATATGCATTAAAAGATCAATTTTATATGAAAAAGCTCATCTGCATACTATCTATAATCATGTATTCTACACTCCACATTCAGGAAAATTCTGGTCCCAGGAATCAGTACACAAAGCAATTTGATTATGAAGCACTTGGTGAACAAAGGCATATTAAGGGAAATAAGTTTCTAACTTCTTTGGGAAGTGGATAAACTAGTGAGAAGTTTTAACTTCAGAGATGTGTAAAGGCAAGAGTCTAAATTACTTCAGTGTACAAAATCTTACTAAGATTTTGATTTAAAAGAACTCTTTTGAGTTTGGTGGCTTACCTCTGCTAACCTAGCTTTGGGTCTTCTTTCTGCTGTGGAGCTTGACTGAGCTTCTCCCACAGGCCGTGAGGTCCAGGATGCCCACCGGCCTTGTGACTTTCCTTCCTCTGCCTAAGCCCTCTGTCCTTAACTTCATGCACATGAGCCGGCTGTCTCCCCACTGCTCTCTGAGAGGTGCCCACCCCGATACAGCCATCCATCTCTTGGGAAACGTAAGCTGGACTGCAAGTCAACAGGGCAGGATGAGTCCTTTTCTTTTCTGGTGGCCAGCTTGGCAGATATGGGCCCATTGAGCCCTATTGTTAGACTTGTCTAGAACCTATTTTTGTACTGATATATTACTTTATCTGCTTTAGGATGAATAGTCACGAACTAGAAGCTGCTGTCAAATGTCAGACTACTGTCTTTTTTTTTTTTTTTTTAAACAGGACACAATTGAATTCAAATGTTACTTAACAAAATCTACCTTCTGCATTAGCACAATTCTTCAACAACTTTGGAGCTGATTTCTTTATAACAGTTCATTAGTGAGGAGCCCCAAATCCTCTTTGGGAGGAGGATGGACACCATGAATCCTTCCAGAGCTACTCTGATTCTAAAGCATTTCTTAGCTGGCGCCATTACTCACACAAATTTGCTGCACTTGGAATCTGATTTCATTGGGAAGCACAGGCTCCATATTTCTCTCTAGTAACCTGTTTTCCACTTGAAGCTCAACTAATTAGAAACAAATGTCTGGAACACACCTTTTAAAGAGAAAGGTGACTACATATTTGTAACAAATGGCCACTTGATCTCACTTCATTCTTCATGCCTAAGTGATGGATTTGATTTTGGACTCTCCCAGAACATGATGGCTTAGGAAACATCTCAGCCGTTTATACCTGGATCTACCTTGAGAGGATCCTAGACTCAGGTCACCCTCATTCCCTGTCTGCTCTAAGTCTGCTCAGTGAGTTGGACCAGCGATTCTGTGGTTTCTACAGCCTGAGCCACACTCCACGGACTGCCAGAGCTCTTCCAGATTTCTGTGCACTCTCTGGGCTCCTTCATATCCCCCCCAATCCTACCTTTTTTTTTAAACCAACACCAACTGCAAGATCTCTTCCAGAGGGCTAACCATAGTTTACTTCTTCTCAGGGGTCCCCCTGGACACAATTACTCTAACTACTATGGGTCTTAGTACCCCCCATCTTTCCTGATGATATGTTTTCCTCTCTGGGTGGAGGATGCATTAACCCCAAAAGACAAATGTATTACTTACTTGGTTCCACAATCAAGCGGGTTCCTTGTCCGAAGATGAGTTTATCATAACACTGTTGTTGAGGGCGTTACAAAAACCTCAGCAGCACTTCCACCTTCCTTCTTCCTATTGGCTTTAGAGATAGAGTGACTTCCATGCTCAGCTCATTGAAAGATGATGTTTGCTACCCATCCAACTGGTTCGTGATATTCAAAAACTGCTGGTAGGTATATGTTTGCTTCCAGAAGCTTGTTGTGAGAGGAGTCGCTAGCAGCACATATTTCCAGGGTGAACATTTCCAGCCTAGCACACTAATGAAGTTCTCTGAACTGTGGCTTTCAGTTGGTTTAGACTGTCTTGTTTCCTTGATGCACCCTTAACACTGCTTGGAAAAGTGGGATTGTGGAGGTGGTGGGTCTTGGGTCTACGAGTCTCACTTTACTACCAGTACTACTTTATGGTCAGGTAATGTGTGGCACAAGACGAAATGGGTGACATGAAGCACTGACTAGCTTCATTTCCTACAAATGAATCCATCTAGAAATCCACATTCTCTAAC
>PVKA01010115.1:0-65578 GCA_004027165.1 Ctenomys sociabilis | reverse complement strand
TGTAAATATAATATCATGTATGCACCTTGTACAATACAAAAACGTTATGAAAACAGTTTGCAATGTATTAATTCATCGAATGTGTATGGTTAAGGTGTCTTGAAACTGTCTGATTGACATTTGTATTTTAATAAAATAAAAGTAAATGAAAAAATAAAAGATAGGGAAGAAGTAATATAAAGTCAACAGAAAATGGACATATACTTTTTAAAGTTTCTAATACTAGGAGAAGACATCACATAATGTCTTTTAGATAGACTGTAATTCAAAGATATAGTATAAATCTTAAAACAAATTAAGCAATATTCAGAAAATCAAATACTAATTAATCAAAAATTAAATGTTTCAAAACAGTTGAACTAAGAAAAAGTTTTCATCATAGTAAAGAAGTACTAAGAATAAAACATAAGATAAATGCTGGAATGACAAATAAATGACCATCATTTCTGACAGTTTGGGGATAGGATATCACACAAAGTTCTAGTGTGTTGTGGACATGGATACTGACCAGGACACTTACTGGTGGCCAGGTGTCACTTGTGGGACTGAGCTACTGTTATTTCCTTGAAATCCACCCTATAGACCCATATGGAATCTTGACCCATAGGGTGCAAGAGAAGTCCATTTGTAGAGTGTATGGATGGAAATATTTTGCTGCTGTACACAATAGAATAACTGAAAGACTACTATTGTATACCTCTTATTCTCCTGTGCTTAATTGTTTGCCTATTTGGTGAGTTCTTTTCATTCTTGTTCATGGTGTTATGATCATTTTGCTACCTCTCTAGAGCATCATTTAGTAGTCTGTGTAGGCTTGGCTTTGTCATCATGAAATTCTTTAGTTGTTCTTTGTCATGGAACACACTGGGTTTAGAAAGCTGGGAAGAGGTGCCCTATGGGTAGCAGGCTTTTATAACTGGAGCTCAGAAGACCTGGATCTAAAATAAATAGTTTCAGTGTGTAAACAAAAACATGGGTACTGGAGCCATGAAAGGAGATCACCTGGTCCAAGGACACATAAACAGAGAGCAACAAGAGAGTCAGAGAAGAGACTTTGTGACCAACAACAGCCACAGGAAGAAATCCCTCTGGGAGACTCTGAGACCACAAGGAGAGAAAGCACAGAGGCAGAAGTCTCTCTCTTGACCAAGAAGTGGCTTTCCAGGAGTCAAGGGACTGCCTTTCCTTCTTTAGAGGAGAAAGGCAGTGGGGCATCTCCCCAAAGCGTTGTGAGATCACAAGCAGGGCTGGCTGGAGGTGGGGCCTCCCAGAAGAGAAGGGGCCCGCTGCAGATGGAAGGCTGCCTCCCTCTTCCCACCCTGCCCTCGATCTGCTTCCTGGATGTCATGCCTCGAGCAGCTTCTCCTCCTTCCCTCGACCCCTGTGCCATGACATTTTCTGCCTAACAGTCAGCTGACTGTGAACTGTAAAGCTGAACCAAAATAAACCTTTCCTCTTTTAAACTACAGGTGTTGAATGTTTGTCCCAGCAATAGAAAGAGGCTGTGGGAAATAGGGTCAGAAAAGGACACCAGGATGACTTTTGCCAAGGGTTCTGAGTAGAGCTGCAAGGCCAAGGCAGAGTGGTAAGCTGATGAGAACAGGTGGGTCTGATCCAAGGGAACTCTTCTTTTAAGAAAGTTCCTAGGAAAGAAATGACAAAGATGGAAGGGCGGGGACTGCACAGGATTCAGGGAAGGGAGTTTTTCAAGATGTGACCATGTTTACATATTGAGGTGAAAGGAGCAGAAGAGGCAAGCTGGGAGAGAGGGGACAATGACAGCTGATGAGAGGGGACAAAGACAACTGATGAGAGGCGACAATGACAATTGATTTGGGAAAGCCCAAGGGAGCAGGAGGTTGTAGGTCTGAACATGGCAAACAAGTCCCCATTGCACTTCCTTTTAAAGCAGCCTATATCCAACCTCAGTGGAATAGTTAATCACAGTCACTACTGGAGCTCTCCCACACTCTCAGTATCATCCAAGAGGCCTAACCCAGAGTTAAAACCTAAATGTCTGCTTCAGCTGCTGGCTACAGTGGTCACCAGAGATGCTCATTCTTTAAGGCCATCGGATCTAATCTGCTTTGGGGAGACTCAGGCCCCAAATACCTCTGGAGTCAGCATCACAGGTTTATCACATCAACCACCCAGCATCCCACAAGCTACTACCTGAGTCCCTTCTGTCTGCTGGAATCCTACCCCCCACAAGCCTTACAACACTCAGAAAATCAGTCCAGTCCTACCCCATGGTAGCCTGTGGCACTTGCTACTGTCTCAAGCTCCCTCTCCTTTGTGAAAGAGAAGGTAACAGAGACAGGTGAAAATGAAAGCTATGTGTCCCTCAGAAATAAAAGTATGGGGCCAACCTACTTAACAGAAGCAAGGAATACATTCACTGTGCTTGTACTTGCTAGAGAGACTTTCAGCATGAAATTTCACCACTTAAGATTTGTGAGGGCACAGATCCACCAAGGATGAAATCCTGCTGGACAGCTACTGGAAGGCGGGCCTCAGGGAGAGAGTAGGCCATGGGGCTACCTCTGAGGCGCGTGTCTTAGGCATTTTCCTATTCTCTGCTCCTGGCTACCCAACGTGAACCACCCTTCTCTGTCCCATCCTAATGCTGTGAGGCTTCTGCCCTGCCACAGCCCTGAAAACAGAGGCCAGCAGCACAGCCTGAACTATGTGGAAACTACACCAACATCAGCCATTAGTCTTTGCCATAGTTTTGGAGATTTTGCAAGGGGAGCAACTGAATACAGGACAAATAGTTTATAGAACTAATTTCTAATAATCACCCAAAGAGTCATATACAAAGATGGTGCAGGAAATCTGCCCACACATTAAAAACCAAAGAATCTGCTGAGGGCCTGGATCCCATAGCAATGTCCTGCATGTGTCCAGGTGAAGACCTAGAGCCCATAGCAGTGCCCCTATGAGTCCAACCAGAGGCCTAGAGCCCAGGACAATGTCTCATGCAGGCCTCATTCATGGATCTGCGCTGGAAAGGCCCCAAGGACAGTGGTAGAAGCTAGAAAGTCTATGCCAGTGGGATGAAGGATCTGTGCTGGCAGGGACCTGCACTGGAATCAGGAAGTGATGCTCAGAGTAAGAAGCAGAGCTTACCTGAGAAGTGCCACAGCCACCCTCAGTAACAGTGAGGTCCTGAGCTCCTCCAAGGATGAGGAAAGCCGAGCTCCCACCAGGAAGGTCAACATGGCAAGCTCCCTCAGGAGACAGAGCATTGCACCATCTTCACCTCCGAAGGCAGGACCAGAGCTCCCCAAAGTGAATCAGAGCCACCCTTAGGGACAGTGAGCTCCTGAGCTCCTCCTCCAAGGAGAACAGCCAAGTTCATCAGGAAAGCCAGCAAGACAATGTCCTCCAGCAGAACAGCCCAAGAGAGCCAGCAGCATCGCACAGCTCCCATCAGCTTCAGCTCTGCCTCATATGCTGCCAACAACAATCCTCAGGTGGGCCTCCCATGCCTGGACCACATCACCCTGCACCGGTTCAGCTGGTTGTTACAAGCTGACCACCAGCTGGCAGTCCTCCACAGTCATATCAAGCATTGGTCCCAGGTATCTTGTCACAAGAATAGCATAGCTGTGCTGTGCTACCTCAGGGTCCAGCTGTCACTTGGATTTATTTGCCCTACTCTTTAGTTATACCTGATGATGGCCCCAAATATTCAGCTGTAATTTATGGGTTTTATCTAGAAATAAATTAGGTCTTTGAGTGAGATGTTCCTTCTGAAGATTCTGCAATCTGTTTTCAACCTGCAGTAACCACATGACTCAGTTTTGGAAAGCAAAGTTAGCAGTTCTCTCCAGATGCATAGACAAAGGCCACCTAAAGGCTGCACGCATTTAAATAAAGCAGAGTGCAAGGCCTAGAAATTTCCCTGCTAGACATGCTGGGATCTCTGAGATGATCTGTGTCAGAAAGGACAGAAAATAAAATAATGTTGAGGGAAAGAGAGGTGGTGGTAACCCAATTAGAGAGGACTCTCACTCTTCTCCTACGCACACAGCATTGCTGGCAGGGCAGTGCCTCCCAGGTAGCAAGCTGAGCAGAGAAGCCCATGTTCTGACTAAGAGCTACTGAAACGAGACCAAGCACATGAGCTAGAAATCTTCCTTTCTGAACGGCTTGCCTGCACAAAGAACATGCAGGTACAACACACTGTGTGGGTCTAGATGGTACTTTCCCCATTAGGTAGCTTCCCATTGTTTCACTAAATGTTTAATCATTGTTGAATAAATACATTCTTGTTGTTAGTTCTCCAGAGACCCATTGCGTAGCACTGGCCATGTGGGAAACAGCTTCCTCACACAAATCAGTGCCTGGAATTGGAAGCATCTGGCCCATTGATGTACGCCTGGAAGCACAGCTTGGTTTCTGTCCATTTAGCATATGTCACATGATCAGACTTCCCCAGGCTCCTGCTTCTTGGGAGGATGCAAGCCCCCAAGTACTCCCAAGATAACTGCTGCACTGGGCAGGTAGAGGTGTGCAGAATATTTAAATGTATTCTCCAAATTTTCTGAAAATTAAGATATCTTTTTTTTTTTTTACATAGATCATAATTGGACAACTTAAGCATTCTTGTTGCTTCAGAATGGTCTTAAGGTTCTACCTGCTGCTAAACAAACAAACAAAAAAAGGGCCAGATAGATAGCTCAGCAAATTAAAGCACCTGCTTAGGCAGGCTCAGGAACTGGGGTTCAATGCCCTCCACAGTGTGCCACACTGGCCCTGTCCCCAGGGCTCACAGAGATGGCAATCAAGACTGGGCATGGTGGCATACAGCTGTAATCCCAGCATTTAGGAGGCTTAAAACAGGAGAACCACAATGAGTCCAATCTGTGTAGTGAGATCCTGTAGACCATGTACTAAATACATAAAAAATGCAAATAAAAAATAAAGAAAAAGAAGACTTCTCCAGGGAAAGGCAACTCTAGCCCCAGACCAAGAAGCCTGCCAGACACACCTACCACTAGGCACCCCCGCAGAAAGAAAGAAGGCGGAGGCAGAGGCCAAACACCTCCAAACTCAATGTGAATGGAGCCACGCTTCACACTGGGCCAATCCAGAGCAGGCTGAGTATCGATAAGGACAGCATCAGTGGATTGAAGCACGCTAAATGTGTTTCAGTCCATGGGTACTTATAACACTCCTTATGAAATCTTGCTGGTAGCCACTGGAAGGGCTAGTGAATAAATTATTCTGAAAACAGAAAAATAAAGGAAAATATCAATATTTTATGCTGCCTTTTCTACATAGAATATACTACTAATAAGCAAGTAATAAGTTTCTCTGAAGAAAGCTCAGAAATAAATGAACAGTGAATGGCAAGGTTTATAATATTACTTCATAATTCCTAACAAACTAATGTACATACGTGACCATCAATGGTTGCTAAATTCACAAAAAGATAAGTTATCAAAGGTTAACAATCTCTTGATGGAAGAGCAAATTTAGGAAGCTGCCTTGCTAAAAACCCTTCTCCCGTGCCTACAACCAAATTTCTAGAAGCCAAGAGTCTACTGGGGTACAATGCCCAGCCATGGGGTGCTCTGCACCATGACCTGCCTTCACCAAACTGCAAGAAGACACAGAGAGGAAAGTGACATATTGCATCCTCAGAGAGCTATTGGGCCTCCCCCAGATCAAAGGGGCTGCCAATCCCCACCCCACCCGATTCTCATGGACCTGGGAGTGAACCTGGCCTTCTAGCCCCCAATTCCACAGTGTTCCCAGGACCAGAGCTAACACATGCCCTCCTCCTCTCTCCCCTCTCCCCTTTTCCCTCCCCTCCCTTTTGTCCTCCCTTCCCATCCCCTCTCCTCCCTTCTTCTCTCCTCAAATGCAAATATCAAACCTAAAAGCAGATAAAATTATAGAAAATAAGTAGAACTGAAAGCCAGAAATTAATTGAAACTGGTCTGAAGGGGAAAGAGGAAGACAGCAAGCAGGAAGGCTCAAGATTGGATGCAAGGGGCAGGCGGACATCACTCCGCTGGCTGGTCCATGTTCCCCTTTCTTGGTAGCTGCTGCTTCTCCTACCCAAGGCTCTGCACCCCCTACTCTGCAAGGATGGACAGTAGCTAGTGTGCAACTGTCTCAGCCCCAGCCTTTTAACCACAGTGGTGCATCTCATGGCTGACCCTGGGGTGGGCACAAACCTCCCAGGGCTGTCAGAGGGCTCTCATTTTTCTGTTTGGACATGGAGAACTGCTGCCCATTTTCTGCGAGGAGGCAGAGTGCACCAGCAGCCACCTCTCCCAGAATGTGCATGAGGTGGTCTGTTAGAGCCTGAGGCGGTATGTCAGAACTCAGGGCGGTCCATTAGGAGGTGAGCCAATGCATTAAAAGAAGCATGCACAGCTCAGAAATGGGGGGGGGTGGCAACAGGCCACAGGGCTGCTGCTCAGCCTAGATCTGGCCGTCCAGAGAGCCCTCTCCTCGGCCCTACCAGTCACAAGTGCCAGCTCATTCTTTTACTTTAGATCTTTACTGTCACTTGCTACCAGGATTGCACTACTGTAGCATGTAGGACAGGTGTGAGTGACTCACAGGGCACCACTTGTCCTCAGACTTAGGCCTCCATTTATTCATTCTCCCCAAACTTGCCAAGCCCAGGTGTTGAAGCCCTGCAGGCTCCCACTGTCCCTGCACAAAGGCTGAACAGTCTCACGCTGAACTGCTCTATCCTGGGCGGATCTCTTGTAATCAAAGTCCTACATTTCTACTGTCCAATATCACGCTGGCTGGAATGAAGTGGATAATGTTTTGGAAAGAGAAATTCATTTTCAATAGACTTAAATTACCATTTTAGAAAGGTGTGATAGAGGAAGACCTAAGAATGAGAAGAACTAGATCCAGAGGCGCTGAGGGTTTGGTTCCACTTGGTTTTTAGGTCATGTGGCAAGCTTATTTTGTGACATGCACCATTTTAAACACTTTAGTATATTACATTAATCTTCAACAACTTACCATAACAATAACTATGTAAGGTCAGGGAGATAGCTCAGCAGCATAAGTACCTGCCTGGAAAGTACAAGGTCCTAAATTCAATCCCTGGTACCAAAAATCAAAACAACAACAAAAACCCTGGGTAATATTATATACCCATTTTAAAATTAAATAAACTGAGGATCAGGTAGTTTAATCTACACAGTAGGTTGTATTTTCCCACTGTAGCTAGACTGGGGAGGAACAGTGTTCATATACTTGGAACAGAAGGGCTTACAGTTTTCATACACAAAATATAAATTATTTCATAGGCTATGTGCTGGAGAATAGGAAGAGTATAGGGCTAGGGTAAGAAATATTGGAGCTAAATTCTAAGCCTCAGTTCCTTCCTTTGAAAAGTTCACACCTTTCTCTTGGGTTGTTGTGTGGGTTAAATGAAATGACCTACCACACAGCTAGAAAAACCCGTAAGACCATCCCTCCCCATAAAAACAAAGGGGAGTAACAGACTGTCATCTGCAGATGTGTAAGCAATGTGCACAAAATGCCTGAGATTACCCTAGCACAAGGGTGTGTCACCAAAGATGCAAGCTGGCTGCAAGCAGGTTACCATGGTCTTGTGATTTTTACCTGGAGGAGAAATAACACAATGGGTCAGAACACACCGCCCCGCAAGGACTGCTCACCTCCAGCCACTGCACAGAGCCATTTCAGGGCCGCAGCTGGGTCTGCAGAGACAACCAACCAGGGTGGCTATAGCAGGGGCTGCACTCTGAAAAGCCCACATCAGAGCACCCTCAGCTGTGAGAGGACAGCAGCCCGCTGGGGGGATGAGGCTCAGTCTGCTTCTCCCCCAGGGACCCGGCCGTTTCCATCTCCTTGAATTAATACGAGGAGGAATTCTGATATAAACTTGGCAGCGCTAGACAACTGCCTGCCTCCCGATGCCATGCAACGTTAGATGAATGGAAGCAAAGCCCGCAGGGGTAGTGTCCTCTTGCTGCTGGGAGAGCGGGCTGGTGAGACTGAACAGGCATCTCAGCTCCACTCCAAGGAGTCAAATCGGGCACAGGACCTGAGCAAAGGGATGCGTCCTGAGCTGACTCGGGAGCTCAAAGGCGCCAGCGAGGACGCGCCCCTCTGGGCAAGGGGTTTCCCGAGGCCACAGCTGTGGAGAGTGGGAGAAATGGGTCAGCAGGTGGGAAGCAGGGTGGGTGCACAGTGCGCACTGTGCACAGATCCTTCGCACTGCTCATTCCTGCCAGGCTGAGGCACCAACCTGCCCGGCTCTGCCAGGTGCCTGCCTGCCCAGGTTCTCCCTGGCAGCGCCCGGCCTTGCGCCCTGGGAACCTAGTGGCCCACCAGTCACGAACGCCTCAGACCTGTGGAGGGCAAGAGCCAGCAGATAAATGCTCTGCTTCCACGTCCCAAGCGGTTTTGTCTCCTTAGTCATCTGCGACACCCGAGCAGCAGCCGCCACGCAGGAGGACACCACAGGAAGTGCCTCTGTACTGGCAGCTTTACTATGCCAGAGAGAGATATCCCGGCTTCCTTGGACCCCAGCACTGGGCTAAGAAAGTGCCAGGTGGATCCAGAGAGCAAAGGCTCAGATGGTTATCAAATGGCATCTTTTACAAATGGGTTAAATATGTTTTGGCCAGCAGAGGGCAATCTAGGCCCCATAAAACTAAGGAAAATGCAAGGAAGAACAATGTGCGGGACGGCCAGAAACAAGACAACATGTGACATCAAATGGCATTAACATGTTGGTACTTGAGTGTGCTAGGCTAGGTTTCCTCACACTCGGGGACCAGCTTCCTCCTCTTGTTATCCCCACATGGGGAACTTAGATCTTGATGTTCCTAAACAGAAATTATCACTATTTGCAGATGGCATGATACTTTACTTAGAAGACCCAAAAATTCCACCAAGAAACTACTAGAATTGATGTAGAAATTCAGTAGCATAGCAGGATACAAAGTCAATACTCAAAAGTCAATGGAGTTCCTCTACACAGATAATAAGCACACTGAAAGGGAAACAATAGAAACAATTCTTTTACAATAGCACCGCAGAAAATGAAATACCTTGGGATTCACTTAACTAAAGAAGCCAAAGATTTTTTCACAGAAAATTACAACACTGTAAGAAAAGAGATTACAGATGATTTCAGAAAATGGAAAGATATTCCATATTCCTGGATAGGAAGAAGCAACATCATGAAGATGGCCATATTCCCAAAATTGCTGTACAGATTTAATGCAATCCCTATCAAACTTCCACCAACACACCTCCCAGACCTAGAGAAATTGTTCCTAAAATTGATTTGGAACCACAAATGACCTAGAATAGCAAAGGCAATCTTGGCCAATAAAGACAAGGCAGGAGGCATCACAATTCCTGACTTGAACTTATACTACAAAGCCACTGTGATAAAATCAACATGGCATTGGCAACAAAATAGACCTGAAGATCAATTGAATAGATTAGAAGACACAGAGGCATCTATGGACACACTCAGCTATCTGATCTTCGACAAAGGGGCCAAACAAGCCTACTGGAAGAAAGATAGCCTCTTTAACAAATGGTGCTGGAAAACATGGCCTTCTACATGCCAAAAACTAAAACTTGACCCAGCTCTATCACCATGCACTAAGTTAAAGTCAAAAAGGATTAAAGATCTAAACATTAAAACAGAAACACTCAATCTCATGGAAGAGAAAGTAGGAGGAACTCTTGAAGACATAGGAGTAGGTAAAGAGTTCATGAACAAACATATATTCACACGGGAAACACTTGAAAGAATCAACAACTGGGATCAACTCTTCTTGAGGAGTTTCTGCACATCAAAAGAAATTGTCAACAAAGTGAAAAGACAACCCATAAATTTTGAAAAAATCCTAACAAGCAGTCAGACAAAGATCTGCTGTCTAGAATATATAAAGAACTAAGATATAACAGGGCCCTCAAATTTAAAGACCCAATTCAGAAATGGGCATCTGAGATGAATACACACTTCTCAGAGGACGAAATTAAAGAAGCGAATAAATACATGAAAAAATGCTCCACATCGCTAGCCATCTGTGAAATGCAAATAAAAACAACACTGAGATACCATCTCACTCCAGAAACAATGGCTATCATAAGGAAATCAACCAACAACTAACGCTGGAGAGGGTGTGGGGAAAAGGGAACCCTTCTCCAGTGCTGTGGGAGTGTAGACTGTTGCAACCATTGTAGAGATCAGTGTGGAGACTCCTCAAAAGAGTAGGACTGGAAATCCTATTCAAGCCAGCTATCCCCCTACTGGGAATTTTCCCAGAGGAACTGAATATATTATATCATAGTGATATATGTGTGCCTATGTTTATAGCAAAACAATTTGTGATAGCAAAATCTTGGAAACAACCAAGATGTCCATCACATGAGGAATGGTTGAAAAAGATGTGATATTTCTATATAATGGAGTATTACTCAGCTATTAAGAATGATAAGCTTGAAGCATTTATATTGAAGTGGATGCCAGTTGAACATATACTCATAAGTGAAATAAACCAGACACACATGTGCAAATATTGTATAGTCTCCCTAGTATAAGAAGTGAAAAGCAGAAATACAAATGGAAACGTACAACAGCAACTAAAAACAATTGAGTCAGATACGGCAAAGTGAGCGGCATATGCTGCAGGGTACTAATCAGCTTTTCTTCTGGATGGTTAACAACCTAAGTTCATAGATCAAAATTGGAGAAATAGAAGAGCCACAGGCCAGCCAACATTTTGGCCCTAGCCTTTCAAGGTCACTGAAGACTCAAGACTTAGAAGAACCTATACTGTAACTTCATGAAACTCAGTTGAGCCCCAAATTTCTGAGGAAAGAGATCAAAGCTCTATAGTGTGCCTGGGGAGAGTCACATGGAGAGAAAACTTTCTCTCAGGCTCTCACACAGAACAAACTGGTCAAGCATTGGCTGTGACTCATCCACATGGATGACACAGACAAAGGATCTACAGAATAAGGTACAGGACTTGTAGGGACAAGATAAACCCTGAGGGAACTTCACTGACCTCATCAGACACAAAAGCTACATATTATGGTATATAGGGCTTGATCTGTGTCAGTCTTAACCATCCAGCAGAAAAGTATAAAAATGAAGTATATAATGTGGGGCCATAACAATAAGTTGAGCTGTAAATGGCTCTAGTCAACAACTTCTTCAGATAACTCACTATTATTGTGGAATGCTGGACTGTGTTGGATTGTGTCGCCAAGTTCAGACACCTAAACTGGTTTAATGACAATGGAATGCTCATCTTTGACAGGTCTAGACCAAAAAAAAGGGGTATAGAAAGGAAGAATCATGATGTGTGTGTATAAACAGTAAAGTTAGGATAAATATGCTGTGCTTCTGCATAATTCTATGAGAAGCAAGATTTGCACTCATAGTGGTTGGACAAGATATTATGTTGGCTTCTAGTACTATGGACAAACACTAGGGAGATAACAAGGTAGAAAGTATTAATTACTGAATCTGTGATATAATTCAGCTATAAAAAATAAAATAAGTATATAGTACACTCTCTTAATTCACTGATTAGAGACATCTGCTATAATAATGTCTGTAAGTATAATATCATGTATGCACCTTGTACGATACCAAAACATTATAAAAACAGTTTGCAATGTATTAATTTATTGAATCTGTCCTGTTAATTTGTCTTGAAACTGTCTCATTGCTATTTGTTCTTCAATTTAAAACATAAATAATTTTTTTTTTAAAAACGCTATCTCATTGCCTCTTGAGAGGCACGTGCATCACCAAACGAGAGGAGGCTTGCTCCTCCTTTCCCCTTCACGGCTGAGATGGTCCTCCTGCCCTCCCCCCACCCCACCACCCCCGCACCATTGAGCTGATCCTTCCTCTGTGGTGTTCACAGGGCACGCAGTCCCTAGCCTGAGCCAGAATTCTTGAGTGAGTTCCTGGACAGCACCCACACATGAACTACAGGGTGGGGTGAAATGCGTGTAAAACCTCCAGATCCTGGGCCCCTATTAGGCAACCGGAGCGCCTTTTCTAACTTTAGGACCCAAAGACCTTCACGATTCTGAACAGAAGCATGTGACCCAGGAATCTAAATAAGGACTGCAAGCACTCTGCCAGCAGCAGCTTGCGGGAAGCTCTGCCCACTTTACACAGCCCTGTCTGCGGTCCCTTGTAAGACATGGAGCCAGCAGTAAATCCTCAAGGAATGGCCAGGAAGGCTGGGGGATTCCAGATCAGCCCCAACTCACACCAAGCTACCTTTGGTTATCAGTAGAGGCTGAGAAAACACTGGATATTCTGTATTTGTAAGGCCACCTGAATGAGGGGAACCTCTGAGTCACATGTTACAGAATCCATCGCTAACTTCAGGAAGTTAAACAAGCAGAGGAAGGATAGCTAAGAGAAGCCTGTGAGCCTCTTTCTTTAAAGCACTCATATGCACACAAGCACATCCCAGACACCCCCAGTCTGAGCCCCAGGGAAGCACTCTTCAGTTCTGGCCTGGATTTCCGCAGTGGGCTGCAGCAGCCCCCAGGGCAGGGCAGCAACTGGGCTGTATAACTGCAAATACAGCCTAGATTTCCTGAATCGCTCTCCCAGTGCAGCGGCACTGGCTGTGGAGCACAACTACTTGGGGAAAGGAACTGGATGATGCGTCCATGGTTCCTCATCATGCTGACCACGGGCAGAGCAAATGCCAGGCAGCAGCTGGCTCTCCCCAAGGCACGATCAAGGAGAGCAGCACCACTGCAGATGCGGCCCGAGGACTGGCTCCCCAGTTACGAACAGTGCAGGACAAAAGCATAACTTCTCAGACATCACACCAGAGCCAGACTGAAAACACTGGGGTGTGCCCAGGGAGCCACCCTGAAGCACATCCTAGGTCCCCATATGGGGGCCTGACTCACACCAAGTGGGACAGATCCCTGAAATCCCATTTGTGGGATTACTCCTGGTGACTCACCATCACTTGGGTTCAGGAAACACTAGGCCAGAGGCAAGGAGCCTTAGAGCTGTCGATGCTACAGAGTGCGCCCCGCAGAGTGCGCCCCGCAGCACCGGCGCCACACAGGCACCCCCATTGCTCTGTGCTTCCCCCGACTCTCATCTCTAAGTCCTAATGGAAGCAGATGTGCTCTTCAGAGATGTGCATAAGAATCTCTAGTGAGTTTTTTTGTTGTTGTTGTTTTTTAATGTATTTGGTACAGAGTCTCAGCTTGGACTCAGAGATCCTTCTGTTTTCAGCCTCCCCACCACAGAGATTACAGGTGTGCACCAGCATGCCCAGACTCAGTTGCCTGGTCATTGTGCTTGGGTGTGGGGCCAGTGGAGTATGTGGTGCTGAGGATCAAACGCTGGTCTCTATACTTGCCTAAGCAGACACTTAGTCCACTGAGCTATCTTGCCAGCTCTTGGTAGAGATTTTTAGAAATGCATTCTCTGGCCTTTCCCCAAACTCTTGAAAATCCCTGCTTTATACACAAATGATAATGGAATGCTACTCTTTATCCTTTATTTCCCAAGTCGACCTGTTCCGTCCTTCAAGAAGCTCGGCTACAAATGGAAGGACCCTCCCATTAAGGTTCTTGTGTTGGCTGAGTGACACTCAAGGGCTTGACCTTTAGGTAGCATTCAGTGGCCCTTAAAAATACCTTTGCTCTTTTCTCTGACAGTTCCTTTAACATAAAGGTTCACAAAAGGCCCTCAATAGCTGGGCCTGGGACACATGGCCTTCTTCATGGGCCATCAGCAGAGTTCCTGATGCGGCCTTCATTGCCTCGCTTTTCAGCATGAAGCCCTTCCTTCAAAACTTCCTAAGTGGGATTAAAGACAGACCACACGCTAAGCTGTAGCTCCTGATCTGTGAATGTCTATGTGACATGGATGCTCAAAGCTATCTGGAAAGGACGGCTGTTAGCTGATGCTACTTCTCTGAGTGATGCATGCAGAGTAGGCCTGGCCACATCCAGGGTGCGCACTCAGCGCTCCCAGCACTGGGGAAGCTTTCATTCCGGGTCATTCTCATGCTCTACTGCTTTACAGTGAAAATAAACTAGGGAGAAAATCACCATTTTCTCAGAGTTTTCACTGTAAGGCGTTGGAAAATCTACTGGAAAAGCAGGTGCCTCCACTAGAGAACTTACGATTTTCATTCAGTTTAATTCAGTTCCATTTCCATTTCAACAGTTTATTCTGTGACTAGACTTTGAAGGAAAAGTTTTCAGGTGAGGTGAACTAGGTGGTTGACGAAGTTGCCTGTCTTTTCCATAAGATTTTGTGAAAATGTATATATTATGCTTCAATAAAAAAGGATTCCATCAGTTGCAAGTCTGGTACGAATTAGTAATGATGTCCAGAATGCTCCCTTCAATGTTTCTCCTCAGATCTGTGCTCGGGGCACTTCTGTGTCACCTGACACCAACTCACAGCGACCTGCTCACTCTGCACAGGATCTTGCTGCTGGCCTCGTGTTGGCGCTACGGAGCTGACATCCAAGCAGGATGGCTGACATGAACAGACACACTGCAGAAAGGGGAGGCTGTGCTGGTTTCTACGGTTGTCTCTGCATCTTTTTCTAGACTCACAAGTAGTGCTGTAGAATGTCTATTTTATTCATACATCAATACATCTAGCTTTATTACTTGATCTTTATTTTATGTACAAAAGTAAATCATTTGTTTGCAGAAAAAATATCATTTCCCTTTTCCATGTGTTATATGCATTTTAGAGAAGGGTGTTCAGGGTCTCACTTCTAGATCAGACTCATAGTGATCCACCTGCTTACAGCCTCCCAAGAGCTGGGATTACAGCCACCCAGCACCACGCCCAGTCTCAATTGCTATCTCAGTGAGCCCCGGACCAGAGCCTGCATGGCAGGCAAGGGGATCGAACCCCCAACAACTGTACCTGCTTACAGGCGCTTAAATCTGCTGAGCTACTTGGCCGGCCCTTCTATGTGTTTTATGATTAGGCTTGAAAACTAAACTTGTCAATTTTAAATAGAAAAAAGCTTTCCTGCGATTCAGGCTGAAACTGCAGTCAGCTTTGGAGTAGGCAGATCTGAGGAGAAATAGTATCTTTACGGGATTGACTTTTCTTATCCATGAGCAAAAACTGTGCCTCTACTGACCAAGGCTGACATTTTTCTTGAGCATGTTTTATTATTTTCCACGTATGTGAAGCCCTTGCACAACCTTACCAGATTTCTATCTGAAAGTTTGATGTTTTGATGATTCAATATTATTTAAAAGTACATAAGTTTAATTAGCATACAGAAATAAACCAAGCCTTGTGTATTCATCTTATTTCCAGTAGTCCTATTTAATTCACTTACGGATTCCAACAGTCTAGATTCTTCTGGATTGTGTACATGCACAGTATCATTGATGTTTTCAAAAGGATGGAGAGATCATCTGTAAGACCCTAAGACCTCATGCAGTCCGTAAAAACATTTTTCTTGCTAGATTAATTTACACATAGGCTTTTGTATGCTAAACTCCTCATGTAAGCTTAGAAAATCTGGACTAGTGCTTCATGTTTACTTTCTTGGGAGCGTGGAGAATACATATTTTGTGTACTTTTCCCAACCTTCTCAACTATGACATAAATGACACATCAAGAGAAAATCACGGTGGCTTTTGATCAGAAGACACTGTGCTATGTATTTCTTTATGTGCATGCACAAAAGGAGAGACTGGCGGATGTGCTGTGCTTCGCTCTGCCCTTCTAACACAACACTCTCATGATGACAGCACCACGAGGACGCCTCCTGTAAAGCCCAGAAGTCATCTCTGTCTCATTCCTCCGCTCCCGCAGACTGGACTCTTTTCTGGGGTCACCGAGACACTGCCGGCATGCAGCCTCGCTGGCTCCTGCTCCTTCCCTACGTGCAGTGAGGCAGAGGGCCCAGATCCACATGTGGTTTGCTTGCAGCGGAAGCTGGCTGAGACTGAAACAAGCTTAAATCCGCCCACTGCCAGACACAAAGAACTGACACAGAGTAAAGAAGCAAAGACTTTGATTTTGTTCTCAGCAATATTTATTGGAAACAGCAATGCTTCCCATGGTGAATTTATACATTAAGCAGTAAGATTGCCTTTTACTCCACATGATCCACTACCGCAGGTGGCACACTGGAAGCAGCACGTTAAACCTCTCAAAGCGTCTGTACAGCTAGATAAATAGAACTCTGGACCCCTAACAGGGCTGTCATGACATGGGAAAAACCCCACACGGGTAAGCTTACACACAGCACTGTACACACGAAATGAAGGTGGGAGAGAAAGACAGGTAAGAAAGTGCCAAATGGACTGGGACGGCATCCGCAGCCACACACCTTAGTCTGCTAAGCACAAAACCATCTTTATTTGGTCCTCATTGAAGGCAGAAGATGCAAAAATGATGCTCAAGAAACACAAGGTAAAAGTGAAGGGCGGCTACTGCCTCTGGATCTGTGAAGTCGTGGGGAAGTGGTGACTAGTGTTTTCTCCTTGCTTCTTTGTGCCAAATAGATTCACGAAACATAATTCATAAATAAAACTTATTTATGGTCATTTCCCTTCCCTTACCCTTCAGAAATGCCTCAATATATACACGGCTTCTGCATAGCAAGAAATGCAAGCTTAGAAACAACTCTCCCCAAGTCCTCACAATAGCAAATGTCTTCTCTCCAGCCTATCCCATAATACGCAGGCTGCTGTCTTATTTAGAAATAAATAAGGGTCTCACTCTAGCTTTAATAGCACAGAAGGACTAAAGCTGGCTGTGCCTCGGAAGCAGGCACACATGGGGTGCAGAAAGGTCTGCAAAATGATTTCAACCCACAAGGAAAGCTTCTCTGCTGCTGGCACCAGGAGACTCACTCACTTAGACCAGAAGAAATCTGCTGGTGAGGGAGGATTTGTTTGACAATTCTGACTCACATGTTTGGGAAGGGACAATGTAAAAGCAAGAACCTCCTCCTCTGTGGATGGAGAACCTGAGGGCTTGGTACAGCCTCTGGTGACAGGCAATATCTTCAGTGGGATGGTTTTCCTGTGATGTGGCTCATGGCCATACCCCAAGCCCACAGTCTCCCGAGAACCGTGGAAGCGGCAGCTCTGTGACCACGGGTAGTCTCAGGGGGTGTTTAGAAGCACATGCCAGGCCCACCGGGCTCAGAAGATACCAGCCATCACCATGACCCCTGTGGCCGCACTCAAGTCAACCCTAGACAAGGGTAGGGCGGATGACTCGGTCCGCTGCAGCCTGCACCCAAGGGTGTTGTGAGCAGCGAGGCCAAAGCAGTGGGTAAACTCAGCTACCTGGGCCAGACAGAGGCGAGCCGGCCAGTGCGACATCCTAATGGGGGAGGGCAACCAAAATCTCTACATAATTGATGGGGAAGAAGCCTGACTGGCCGTGCAGCATCCCCTCGTACCAGTTCTCATCAATCTGGTTAGTGAGTGTGATGACGTCACCCTCCTTAAAGCCCAACTCCCCTTCGTTTTCAGGTTCAAAGTCATACAGTGCTCGGCAGCAGGGCTGATCCATGGGGGCACCTGCAGGCGAGGGCGGGAGAGAAGAGCACAGAAGCACAGGAGGCTTAATACACAAGAGCCACCGCCTGCCCACCCCACTGTCTTCCTTCGCTCCTCCCCCTCTGGAATTTTCCTCTTGAAGGCAGACTCTAGCATCACTGTCAGGGAACACAAGGACCACAGGATAAAAGTGCATATCTTTAAAGTCTGCATCCAGGAAAAAGAGTTTACTTAACCAAGCAAGTGTTAGAGTTGCAAACATCTCAAGTAAAGGCTTTTATATGATCTCTGTAAAGGGATAGAAATCAAGGGCTACTAGGTGTGCTTCAATACTTATAAGGAGAATAAAATTTAGCTTTTATGTCAACCTTAGTACCACAGAACCAGGAACTAGTGAGGGCTAGGCATGGGAAAGGAGCCCTGAAATGTGTGAAGCTTCAAAATATATTTAACCATAAGCTTATGGGCTCAAGAAATCCAGCTCTAGTTTCATCCATTTACCCATAAAAGTCTTGACTTTATCTGTCTTGATAGCTGGGTAATGCTCCACTGTATAAAATACCACATCTTTTTTACCCATTCCTCAGGTGGTAAGCATCTGGGTTGTTTTCAAGATTTAGCTATGGCAAATTGCACTGCTATAAATGAGTGCACATATATTGCTATGGTATGATGACTTCAGTTCTTTTGGAAAAATACCCAGGAGGGGAACTGCTAAGTCAAAGGGGACTTCCAATCCTAGTTTTGTGAGGAAATTTCACACTGATGTCCATAGTGGTTGTACCAGTCTCCACTCCCACCAACAGTGGAAAAGGGCTCCTTTTTCCTCCGCAGACCCTCCAGCATTATTGGCTGACTTCTTGATGACAGCCTTTCTTTCTGGGGTGAAACAGAATCTCAGTGTTGTTTGGATTTGCATTTCTCAAATAACCACCAATGTTGAATATTTTTCCAATTTTTATTTGCCATTTGTATTTCTTCATCTGAGAAATGTGTATTCATCTCACATGCCCATTTTTGGATTCAGTCTTTGATTTTTGGGAGCCTGATGTTCTTTATAATTCTTTATATGTTTTACATAAAAGTCCTCTATCTGAGGAACAGCCAGCTAAATTTTTTTTCCCATTTTGTAGGTTTCCTTTTTACTCTGTTGGTGATTTCTTTTGATGAGCAAAAAACTTTCCAGTGAGATGAGATGCCAATTGTTGATTCTTTGAAGTGTTTCCTGCGCAGTTTGGTTTTTGTCCATGAACTCTCTGCCTACCTGGATGTCTTCAGGATTTCTACCTACTCTCTCCTCAGGTAGATTTTTATTTCTCTTTTAATAAATCAGTCCTGCATGTGTGAACGTCACATTGTCTCCCTAGGGTAGGAACCCAACAGAGTAAGTAATTTGAAAGGTACAATAGCTACTCTAAAAGGGAAAGAAACTACTCAAAGGGAATTAACAAATGGAATGAGGAAAAGGAGAAAAGAGCAGGAAGGGAAAAAATATGTACATATATCCATAGGACACTCTGAATAACTGCACTGCTGACTGCTACTGGCCTGCTGTAAAGAACAGTTAATGCTAATATTTTTTCCTTTTCTCTTTCTTTTTAACCTTTATGACCAATTTTGCATGATTATATCTAGTAACTTGAACAACTAATTTAAATAAGCAATATAATAACCACTATTGCATTCCTATCATTTTGTTAGTGAAACTTTCTATCTATTTTGTTTATTTATTGGGCAGAACGGGGATTGAACTCAGGGCCTTGTGCTTGCCAGGAAAGCGCCTGTTCCACGGAGCCATTTCCCTGGCCTATTTTTACTATTTTTTTTTTTTGTTGTTGTTCTCTCTAAATTAAAAAACAAATTGCAAAACAAATCCAGCTCTAGTGCTCCTGGCACTCCTGCTGACGAGTGGCAGGGACCGGGGCAGCTCACGCCGCAGAGAACATTCATTCTCACATGTATTGACTCACAGGAAGGAAGAGACAGAAGAGCCCCTAGCTGAGGAGCTATGATGGCTATGACCACAAAGCAAGGCCAAAGCAAACATGGCAAGTAGCTAGGGGACTGCTGCTCATTGAAGACAAGTAAAAGGTTCAAACAAAGAACACTTCACTGAGAAGGCAAGGGGTACAGATGAGAAGGCCAGTGAGGAAAGCAGAAAGGACCCAGGACCCAGACTGTCCACCCAGCAACCCATCCCACCAGGACCGTATCACTGGACATTCTTAAGTCGCTGGACTGGAACGCCCCAGAATTTCTTAAGAAATGTCAACGGTTGCCCCAGGCTCGTGCCCTGGGATGTGCAGCCCCAGCACCTCACCTGCGGGTCTAGGGGTGCCAGTATGGGAGAGACCCCCGTTGGGCTGCGTGCCGTCTCCAGTGGGGAACTCCAGGCTCATGCGTGGTTTCGGCTGATATTCCCTTCTAGGCTGGGAGGAGGCCTGTCTTATCCTGCGTAGATAAGGAATGGGAGGAAGGAGATTATGTAACCAACCAAGAAGTAGAAAGAAAACAATATAAGCAGACACGCTCGGGTCCCTCCCTGATCTAACTAACATAACAGTGGAAAATGGCTGAGGAACCCGAGCCTCCCCACGTGTGGGCACACATTCCTGGTCCCGTCCTCACCGTCTCCATGCCTATTGCTAATCCCTCACTTCCTCCCTCCTTTTTCTGAGCAATAAACATCTGTACTACGTTATGTCAGGAACACAAAGGGCAGTGAGATGGCGTCTTCCACAGAGTGACGTCAGGTTTGTGGAGGAGACCAAGCAGAGCTCCTGATGGCCATGCCTTTTGCTAAGTGTTGCGGAGGCATCTGTAGGAACCCAGGATGGGAGAGGTGATGGGGCGGAATCCTCTTCTCTGTGCAGAAGTTGGTGAAAGTTAAAAAGGGCAGGCCAGGCTGCTCAGGGGACTAAGGTGCCCGTTTAGGCACAGCACAGCGGCTGGGGTTCAATCCCCATGCCCTGCCCCCAGGGCGTGCTGAGACTGAGCCTGGGCATGGTGGCATACGCCCATAATC
Organism: Ctenomys sociabilis; assembly: GCA_004027165.1. Taxonomy (NCBI): domain Eukaryota; kingdom Metazoa; phylum Chordata; class Mammalia; order Rodentia; family Ctenomyidae; genus Ctenomys; species Ctenomys sociabilis. The sequence continues at coordinate 45,009 of PVKA01010115.1, read as the reverse complement.
CTAGAGGTTGGGAGACTGAAAACAGGAGAATCACTACAAGTCCAATCTGTGTAATGCAACCCTGTAGACGTTGTACTAAATACAAAAAAAAAAAAAAAAAAAAAAAGAAGTTGGTGAAAGTTTATAGAAAGAGATAAAACATCAGAAGGAGTCAATTTCAGGAGACAATGCGCAAGTGAAGGATTCCATGGACAGACTTTGGAAGAAGGGAGGCGAGAGACCCTGGGCTTTTAAGTGGTTGGCTGTGAGATGCAAGAATAGGGAAACAAGTGGGGGAGAGAAAAGCAAAAGGCGGGGCCCAGGAGGGCACAGAGTACACCGAGAAATACTTTGCTGAGCTTCAGGTGTTTATGAAGGAAAGGATAAAAATTTTTACTTCTTGAACACTAGAAATCTGCAATGGTTGTGAGCAAGAAGAGTGTGCGGACTGCAGAATGGTACTGACTTTACTTCACAAATAGGAACAAGAGGAACGTGGCCCTTCGGTGCTCCGCATATGTCCCAGGGCACGTATCCTCCTTGTTCTATGATTCTGGGGAAAGGGCTCCATTTGTGGGGAAGACAGCCAAGGTTGTGCTTGCCATCAGTTGCTGAGTTTGCAAATGGAGACAAAATTTTGCTGAGCACTTTTGTTTTCAAACCAAATTGTGTGCAAACAGCGCTGTTTGTGAACTGAAATACTGCCCATTTTCAGTATTCTGAGGATATGCTGCTCGATCATTCTCCAGGCTTCAACACTCTGCACACGTCCACAAGGGCAGATGGAAGGAAATTATACAATTAAAGCACCAATCAGACAGGACTGAGGAGTGACAGGCTGACCAACTAGGAACAGGAATGGATTATCCTAATCCTGCAGCATAATACAAGTGGAGTCTTCACTGTGTATTTCACCCTAAGACCAGCTCTGAAACTCTTACCTGGCTATACCCTGAGAAACAAGGCTGCTACTGGATCTGTGAAGGATTTGTGTTTAGCACAATCATACTGCTTCATCTGCCTGAATAACACATGCTGACAGCCCCATGGGGTGGTTTGACTTGGTATTTTTTAAATTTATAACAGTGCAAAGGGATATACTCACTAGAAACTGCATCCAATGTCAATCTTTTCCTGGGTTGGCAACATGCACCCAAGTTGTGGGGGGCCTCACCCCTGAAATCCCAGCACTGTGGGAGGCTGAGCTCAGAAGGACACAGTGCTGAGCCCAGTCTGGGCTCCTCGGTGACAGCCTCCTGGAGATAAATTCTAACAATGGGCTGGGAGTGAAGTTTATCAGAAGGCCCTATGTTTAATCCCTAAATCCCTAGCACCAGTAAGATGGCAAGAGGGAAAGAGAGACAGAGAGAAAAAGGGAAAGAAAAAAGGAAAGACAGATTTGCATATTTCCCATCTCCTAAGCATACAGCCCCAACACCTCACAGGGCTGGGCAACAGCCCTAAGTCACACGTCTGCCAGCCATGCATTCACTATAACTGGTGGGTACTCTGCAGTGTACTGCATTGCTAACCTATTTCATTCCATAGATTAGGTACATTAAATGCTTTTGTGACTGGGTTTCTTAGAGTACAAGACCCAAAGTTGGTCAAGGAATCCATACTATAGTTCACAGTAGCTCTTCAGAACCCCATTCACACAGAAAATTACTATAGCTTGCTGTGGACTACATCCCAGGGGTAGAACAGGCATTGAGAAAGGCTCTTTCTCATAATGGGTCACTTTGCAGGCTTCACATAGCTTGACTGGGCGGCCCTGGGTGAGTTACTTGACTCCCCAGGGCCTGAGTTTTCTCATCAGCTAGTTGAAGCTAACAACACTTAGTCTCCACAGCAACTGCAAGACAGATTATATGCATCTAAGATCCACACAGAACAGCTCTTCAGCAAACGGCACATGTCACCATCACCGGCGGCATTGTGGCGCCCTACTGTGGTGGCCAACACAGCCCAGCAGTCCCTCATAAACACAAGACTAGATCCATAATGTGTCTGCATAGGACCAGCAGGGGTTCTGGCAGAAGTTTCTCACCAAATATATGACTTCCATTTCTTTGCACACTTAGAAGAAAAAACACCAAGGCAGAGGTCAGTAGCCTACCTTTCCTCCAGCCGGACAGTGACTTGCTGCAGGATCTGCACTGCCTGCTTGTGGTACTCCAGCTGGGCTTGCACAAGTGCAGAGAGCTGGCTCACCTGTTCAATCTGCAAATGGACAGAGAAACTGTGCCTTTGTGGCCAGGTGCCATCCCGAAGCAGCTACGGCTGACCCCCCCAACACACACACACACACACACACACATACACACACACACAAGAGTACAGTCCCCAGTCCTCACTCTAGTGCTTGGCAATGTGAATGACTGTGGCAAGCCAGGCTAAGACAGATGTTTCTTCAGGATAAGAAAGTATTCTTATGCTTCGAACCCTGTATATCAGGACCAGGAGGAAAGGCAGTATCATGAAGAAACCTCATGACGAGCATCTAATTCCCACTGAACAGTCTCATTCTTAGCTGTAATCTTCTGAGAGGGTGTGGCTCTTGCTAATGTTCTATAGGAAGAAGATGCATTGGCCAGACAACTCTTGGTTCCCTGCTTCTCTCACTAAGCTAATATCAGTGCCACAAATACATGGCTGCTGCCTTTTCCCACACAGGCACCCACAGAGTTGGATGGCATGACAGGGAATCTTCCATGTGCTCTGAGCCCGATCTGCAGTGTAAAGAGGCTGGGTCAGGTCATGCCTTGCTTTCTCTCCAGCTCTAATGTTCTAAGTCCCCTTTATCATGTTCACTTTGCATCTTGCACTGTTCTGTGATCCGAGCAGGCAGTGGCTCCCTGGACCACACAGGCTATGCTGTTCTGTGAGCTGCAGGCTGAGTGGGATCCTGGGAATGAGAAGTACTATGATTCAGGGTTTCCCACGGGATCCCCTCAGATTACACTGGTTTATATAAATACACATGTGAATGGTTTGTGGGTAGGAGGAAAGTCAAGGCAGGATTAAAGCAGATAAAATATGTGATGGTTAACTTTAAGCATCAATTTGACTAGATTAAGGAATACTGAGATTAGCTAGCAAAACTTTACTCTGTCCATGATGGTGTTTGAAAAAGATACAAGCATCCAAATCACAGGTTCTAGGGGTGTGGGGTGGGGCTGGGGTGAACCCAGGGTCTTACTAAGTTGCCCAGGTTGGCCTTGAACTTGTGATCTTAATGCCTCAAGCTCCCCAGCCTCTGGAACTACAGGTGTGTACCCAAGGCCAGCTGAACCAGTAAAGAAAAGCCACTATTACCCAGAAATAGTAAGCACTACCCAGCCATCTAAGGGCCTCGATAGAACAAAAGGACAGGGCACTGAAAAACAAACTTAGACATCAGAGTTCCAGGTTCTCCATCAATCAGACTTATGCTCCAGGCCTTGCACCAATGGCTCCTGCCTCTGCCAGGTCCTCAGGCCTCTGGCCTCAGAGAGAGAGAAAGAGAATTCTCCCTTCAACCCAGCACTTCTCAGGCCATGGACTTGGACAAAGCCATGATACCAGCCTCTGTGCTTCTCCAGCTTTCAGGAAGCATAGTATGCGAGACTCCCATGTCTTCCTGACCTTTTGAGTTGATTTCCCTGATCTGGTCTCCTCCTATATCTACATATCCATATGTACATTTATATCTACACCCTACTGATTCTGCTTGTCTGTAGAGCCCTGACTAAGAGAAGAACTGGGTATACAAAGTATCGGTTAGCATCTCAGTGGAAGCTGATCAGCAGCTAAGGGGTTGGAAGACGAGACAAACAACGATAGGAAAGGTGGTTTAACAAGTTTTACTCTGTGAGTGGAGTAAGAATGGAAAGATTTTCCTCATGGTTTTGAAGGTAAAAGAACTCAGCAGAATGTAAAGTGTAAGGCCATTAATACTAACTTAGTACTCTGAAGATACAGGTGCAGCTTTTACCCCATTTCATCTATGCTCCAGATATAATTTCCTTTGCCAGCATCAACAATCTTAATAGAAACTACTTTTTCAAAACACAGCTGGCTTTACTTCCAGGTACAGATCATTTTAGTCTATGTTGGACACAATTCGGAATGTGTTTTAGTTGGTATTCATCTATAATCTGACTCTGTCGGACCTATATTTCTACAGAGTGCTTTTATTAAGTAATGGATTCGTATAGGACCATCACAAATATCCTTTATCTCGGCTACAGGTAACACACCAACATTCAGTAGCAGGCAAAAATCTATTTAACCAAACTACAAGGAAGAAGAAAACTCTTTCCCATTTCTCAATCTATTTATCAAATTTAAAATGATTTAGAAGCAATTACCATCTATGTGTTCCTAGCACAGAGTATAACCAGATATTAATATTTTAATAACATTTTCAACACATTATTTTTGTGCTGTCATGATTAAATTAAATTTAAAACGCCATAAAAGAGTCACTCACATCCATCTCCAAGAGATTAAACATGCTCGACTCAGCTATTTCTTTAGACTCATCAAATTTCTCTAGAGCTTGACGGAGCTCCTCATCTGGAATCTTGCCTTGTCGCTTCTTCTTGTAATCGAAGTCCAGGCGTCGACCTTCCAGCTTCTTCAGGTGATGCTGAGGGGTCAAGGACAAGACACGCTGTGAAGGACCTATGGGGAGTCACCCTGCAGCTCACCTCTTCATCACACTTTTGGCCCGTGGAGTGAGCAGGGTAGGCTTTAGACAGGCACACGTCCAGCGAGGGGAGGCAGTGTGTGTTGGTGAGGCCAAGACTCCAGGGACTAAGTGTGCAGAGACATCTTTGAAAACAAGGAAGCATGAGAAAGAAGTCATGGGAGACAGCAACAGTCTCTTTTCCAGCTTCACCAGGCAAGAGCCAACCTGGACTCCGTCCTGCTCCAGCGATGAGAGGGGAATGCACACACACCCTATGCATATGGAAGGGTCAGGTGTAGGAGCCCCCAGCTTCTCACCTTCAGGAGAGGGCAGACGGAAGGATGCCTTTGCTCAGTCACCGAGTGCTTAAAAACTTAAGTTTTGCACTAAGAATATGAATTCCTATCACTTGAATCACAGTATCCAGCACCAAGTCTTAGGAATCTATATCTAGGTGACTGGTGCAGCGTTCGGGAACCGGTGACAGCTTCCCTCTTCCAGCGGCCAGGTGGTACAACTCTGTCATAAAACCCGATCTGCACGGGGAAGCTCAGAAAGGGCTCTAAGGGTCCACCCTGAGCTTCAGGCCCCAGAAAGGGTCTCCAGCCTCTATCCATCATCTCTGGTAACCAGGTAGGAGGAAGCTTCCCAGAGTAAAAACATACTTTTTCCTGAGTTCTGTGCTGTAAAGAACTAACCAGGAAGAGGATTAAACAATGGCCTGGCTATTCCCTGCCTCTGCACCCCTCCCCTTAATCCATATTGCATGCTTCTTTTTTTGGAAGGAACCCTCAAAACTCCTGGACTTGTAGCCAGCTTTAGGGTAGAGCAGTGGGTCAGAGTTACATTTTAGATTCAGGGATAGTCTCTCACTTAACAAATGACCATTTTAGCTAGACTGACAGGAACCTGAGTTCAGGTATGTCAGGCTATTTATCAGCTGACAAAATCAAGTTTCAGGTAAGTTTAACAAATTTTTGTGTAATGAATGATTGAATGAGTAGCTATCACACACCCAGTTAGAGGCCAGGCCAGCTGAACTGCATTTACTCTGAATAGCTCAACTGTTCTGTACTTTATAAAGGAGAGGGCTACTCTTCCTCAATCACAACAATCATTATGAAAATACATATCTAAAGGTGACGTGAAAACTATTTAAGCTAGCAACTAACTACTACAGCTCGCATTTTAGGCTACTGCATCAGCTTAGCACATCATTCTAATTAATGAAATTGCCTATTTGTATATAAAGGATGTTACCCATGCAAGAAAACAATTTAAAATCCAAGTTACACTGTGAAAGGCACAGGTGGCAGGCAGGAAGGGAGTACTGCATTTTTGGCTCCTCTCAGTCTTGCAGGATGCTCTAAACTCTCTGCCATAAACACAAACACTAAACTAAGCAATTGCTTTCTAAGGAGAAAGGGCACGTGCGTGTACACAATCTAGCTGCTCGCTTGGCAGAGTCCTTGACACACCTGAATTTCTCTCAGATCTTTGTCATGAAGATTCTGGAGGGGGTCGATGAAGTTCTGCTTCACTTCCATGTCCAGTGAGTCCTTCACCTCTGACAGCTCCCGCATGGCCTCCCCCACCTCGCCAAGCGCTGGGCCTGCAGGGAGAGAACAGAGCTCTGGGACCTTAGACAGCAAAGATGGGACACATCTGCAATATAAGGGCCTTTGCAGACGGAACACACTAGGCCTCTGAAAACAGCACAGAGGAGAGGAAATACACAGCCCCCAGAGAGCAGTGTTCCCTTCACTTAGCTGGTTCTGGGAACCAGACTCGATGCCCCTCCTAAGAAGGAATGTCCTTATTATCAAGAATGTAATGTTTTCTTTTTCTTTCAAAAACAATGTGATAGGCTCTCTGGCCTCTCTTATAAGAACCAGCTCACCCTAATATGGGACGAGCTTCAGGTCAATGTGTTTAGCAGGAGCAGCTGCCAGGAATAAAGACAAAGGTTCAGCCAAGGAGGATAACCATCTGGTGGCCTTACATCTGGAGGGGCTGAAGCCAGAAGTGTTGCAACTAAAGAGGGGGAGAAGGATTACAGAGTGTCTTACCTGCAGCATGGAATTAGGACCACAGGGGAGCAAACAAGAGCTAAGAGCAACCCATGCAGCAGCGGGGCGCTGCCACTAAGAGCAGTGAGTGCACTCTGCTGCCCACCACGCCCACGCCAGCGCTCTGCCTCAAACCCACTTCCGCCCACACATCTGGGCCAGCCGCAGGTGCTGCACAGCTGAGTAACAGCGAGAAAGGGCTCCTCACCGAAATTGCACTCCTCTCCGAGCTCCCTCCCGAACTTGAGCATGGCCTCTGCCAGCAGCGCCTCCGCCTGCGGGTAGCCGGGTCCCTTCTCCTGGCCACGGATTTTTGACATGGTGTTGATCATGCTGAGCTTAGCTCTGGACGCTGAAAGCAAAGAAAGATCAGACTTGCAGTCGGCATTCGACCCAGGGGACAGCGCTGGACCGACAGCCTGGCCTTAAGCCTGCTCCATCATGGGAAGCCACACCTTTACCGTCTCAGCCTCCTGACTGTGCAGTATGTGGATACTCGCATACTTGTCACCCTAAAGTTTCCTTTCCCTCCAGGTCATAAGAGGAACTGAAAGAAAAACCTCCCTGAGGCCGGATCAGGTGCCATGTCCACTCTGCCTGTCCCACCCTCTATTGATTGTTGCGGCCTTGGCAGGGACTCCATGCTGCTGAATGCCTCCAGGATATCGTGTGGCAAACTCATGAGCTACGTGACCACCTCGAAGTGTTACCTCAGCTTTATATCCCCTCCTAACAGTCAGCAGGCTTAAGGAAGGAATCAGTGCTACATTTGTAGTGTGTTCATGTCATGTTCTACATACACCATGTATAAAATAGAATATTTTCAAATTATGTCCCAACTAAAATTATGTACATAAACAGATTCATGAAGAACAAAAATGGTGTGGTCATTAATTACAAAGATTTAATTCTTTCCCTTATACAAAATTACATTTCAAACAGATCTGCACCTCTGAGACAGCATTTCAATTTTTTCTTTAATTTGTATTTAATTTGTCTACAGGGTGTTCAGGGTCTTACTAGTAGATCAGACTCATAGTGATCCATCTGTTTACAGCCTCCTAAGAGCTGGGATTATAGGTACACGCCACCATGCCCAGTCTAACAGTTACTGTTTGGTGAACGAATAGCTCTACTAATTGCTTGGCAAGGCCTGTTACTACCTGAGGCTGGCATCTGTGTTCTTCAGACATCCTGTGGGAGTCGGCATCATGTGCCAGCCCACGCTGCACCCAGGAGTCCCTGGGCATGAGGACCACCAGCCCCGGGTCACAGCTAAAGGCAATTCTAGCATTCACCACTGAAATTTTATCTTGAATATACAGTTCAGATAGGCTTTTATTTAAATGTTGGGCCTCAAAAGCTTCAACTGGAGGCAAGGAGAGTAGAAGAGAGGACTCCCCAACTCCACCAGGTGGAATGTAAAACAAGCCAGGCTTCCAAGGGAAGCTTTGACAAAGCTTAGAAGGAACTGAGGGGAAAGCCTATTTCAGGAGCAACCAGAGTGAAGTCTAAAGGCTAAGTGCTGAGGGGCAAGACGACAGAGACATAGAAATGAGGCCCTGTCCAGCAGGTCGAGTGGGATGCTGCGGAAGATTCCCAGGTAGAAGTACCATCAAGCTTCGGGCCAGCTGGGGCGGACCAGCTGAGGCAGCAGCACTTGCAAAGCTGGGGTGACTCTGAGAATATAAAGTTCACTTTTTTCTTTATTTTCCAACTAAAATGTATTATACATGTGAAATTTTAAAATTAAAACTGTTTCTAGTCATCATCTTTTTTTTTTTTTTCTTGTGGTACTGAGGGTTAAGCCTGCCTTTAACGTTTTTTATTATGTAGTTTTAAATTTTGAGACAGGGTCTCTAAGTTACCCAGGCTGGCCTTGAACTTCCAGTCCTCCTGCCTCAGCTTCCCACAGTGCGGGGCCAGTAGCAGCGCACACCTCACCCCCCTACACTCACACAATTTCAAGGAGACCCTGTCCTTCGAGGACAACTGCAGGCCTTCTGTGGTCAGCCCCCCGCGGCTTGGTGGGGCAGCTCAGGCTGAGCCTGTGTTGTAGGATTCGCCTTCTATTTCTATTTCCTGGAGCCACAGCCTCACGCCAGGAGAGCGCAGGCCCTGTGTACAGTGCTCGCAGCGCAGTGCAGGCAGACTGGCAGCGGAAGACTACTGCCATGCGTGCTGCGTACAGGATCCAACAGAAGGGTAAACATGCACAAACGTGCATGCTCCAGACGACAGCAAGTGGGAGGAAGGCAGAATGGGAGAAAAGGATAAACTAAATGGAGAAGAAGCAAACTAATGCAACCACGCGGAGTGGCTAACCCTTCAAACACTGTTCTAATAATATTTTACGTCCTAAAAATTCCTTCATGAATACTAGCTACCGAGATTTGCATTTGTATGTTTGTTCCATTAAGAATGGTCTCTGTAAGCAATCTTAAACAATGCGGCATATTACAGGTGACTTTCAAATTCCTCATTTTAAATATTATCCAGGTAAAAAGAACTGTATTCCACTATAACTTATTTAAAAATTGTGGATACATTTTGTATCTTCAAAAAAAATCTAAATTATTAACTACATAATTGAAGAATTTGGTATTTAAATTCTATCACAAACTCATATTTTTATTAAGAAGCTGGGTTTAGTGAAAGTTCTTGAAAACCATCATCAGTTTTCTGCATTACTTGTCTGTAAATATTATGACAATTGTTTCAGAATGATTTTCTAAATAAGTACTTTAAGAAACTGAAATAGAAGGCATTCAGATTCCTACAACACGATCTCAGTCTGAGCTGCCCCACCAAGCGGCTCGACTGTGGAGACCCGAGCCCTTTCTCCTCTATAAGGAGCCGATTCCTCTGCTGCAAACCATATTTTTCTCCACACAGCTCTGCTTTCTCCACTACAACCTCTGAATATGCCCACCTTCACTTTCCCACCATCATGGCGCTAGTTCAGTGGTTTACTGAAGGAAGGCTCCCAGCAATCTGTCCCAGACCAGGAGAGCAGGACCCTGGCGGGCAACCTGCGTGTCCTGCAGTGAGGAGCAGTGTGGAGCTGCGCAAACAGGAGGTGTCCAGCGGGTCTGCTGAAGGCATCGAGGCAGAGTCACCGCCCTGGAGAAGATAAGCAGCAGTGTGCACAGAAAGACTGGTCACAGGAGCTGGGAAGATGGCTCAGTAGAATAACCGCTTCCCTGGCAAGCACAAGGGTCTGAGTTCAAACCCTGGTTCCACCAAAATTAAAAGAAAAAGAAAAAAAGACTGGTCTCATGCTTTATGCTCTTAAAGACCCTTCAAAGCATAACAGTGAATAAGAACCAGAATGTTTTCCTTTGGTTGAAAAGTGACACTAAATAGGTGTGTGGGAAGGCAAATGGGCACTGGAGACTGAGCCAGGCCCCCACGGGCACTAGGGCTCCCTTGTGGGCACTGCCTGCCCTATGGGATGCTCACGCATCAGTTATCACGAAGGCCTCAGGGTCCCTGAAGGGTCCATGCATGAGACGTTGTCCCCAGGCTGGCCCTGCTGAGAGATGACAGAGCCTTTGGGAGCCTAGGGTACCCTCCAAAATACCACCTGGGGCCTGCTGGATATGTCTGTCCATCTCTCCGCCCTGGTTTGAGATCCGACCATGTGCGCCCATGCATGCTCGTACCACGACGAGCCCCATCACACACTCCACAGAGGACAATCCAGGGGGGCCCCCAGTGTTTGTCCCCGAGAATCAAAAGTTTTAGCTACATGAGTCTCTCTTTGCTTCCCAAGTAACACAGCAAGTGTTTCACAACAGCACTGCCACGGGAACTTATCTACCAGTGTGCTGCCTACCTATCCCTAGGGCACTGGCGGCCAGGTCTGCAACCTCTGGGCAGAGAACTGAAGCCCGCCTTCTCAGAACATCACCTGGTACAGGAGAAAGTGCTGGGTGCATTCCCCGCTGAACACAGCCAGCAGCCCCACTGACCGCCCAGGCAGGAAGCTGCTCCGGAAAGAAGCCCACCTACCCATAGCAGCCTTGCTGTTTTGCATCTAAGTGGGGCAGCACTGTCGCCAGATGAACAATTTTAAGGTGGGAAAAATAACTACCATTTAGTACTCTTGGTATCTAAGATATCTTATTCACAGAATAAATATAAAAAAATAACTTAGAAACTTTAAATGTAAATTAAATTTAAAAAAATCAATAAAACTAGACATGATAAAACGGTCTATCTTCTGGCCAAAGAGATAGCTCAATAGCATAAGTGCCTGCCTAGCAAGAACAAGATCCTGAGTTCAATTCCTGTTTTTTTGTTTTTCTTTTTTTAAAAAATCTTCCAAAAAAGTAGAAAAAAAACATAAAGAACAAAAGAAGTGTAAAAAAGTAGATCTAGTAGCTGAACAATTAAATTTCAAGATTAAAAAGAGTACAGAAATGGAAGGGAAATAAAAACATTTTGTGAATTCAAGAAAATCTAATGGCAGATCTAATGGACAATGCTTACAGGATGTAAAGGTCCGGGGAAGGCCCAGCACAAGGGGTGGAAGGCCCCCTCTGAGGATGACCAACAAAACTTCAGAACACTGAAACAAAGGATGTTCTGAAAGTTTTCAGAGAGGAAAAGCTAGCTTACATACAAAATAGCAAGGATCGGAAGATGACAAACATAAGAAAGATGCAAGACAATGACAAACTTTCTAAGGAACCAGTGAAACATGTCTTCACATTTCCTAGAAAAATAACCTGCCAGCCTGTACTTAACCAGGTACAAAACAGAACAGTGGCCTTCCCAGAACTCACAAGGGAGTGCTCAAGTCTTCTTTTTCTTCACAAGATAATTCAAGAGGAAGTTGTAGAAATAAGTATAAACCAAGAGCGGTTAGACATGAATTCTACAAAACAGGGACCTAAGGCAAGGAAGCGGGAGAGAGGATCCCTATGAGCCCAGCAAGGGCAGCTCCAGAGACGGTCTTCCGCGCGACCCCCGCAGCACACGGGCGGGCAGAGGCGGCCGCAGCCCACACCCGGCGCGATCCATCGGCCACAGCAGCGAGCTGTGCACCGCCGCCCGCAGGACCCCGCGCCCCCGTGGGCTCCGGCTGCCTCTGCCCACCCGTGTGCTGCGCTGTCCCCGCACGGGCTTCTGGGCATCTCCGTCCTAACCAGCCCCTTGCGATCCAGTCCATGTTCTGGGCCTGCCTCTGGGGACGCACCCGCAGGACACAGCCAATCCAGACCATGTTTAAGAGTATTCACAAAAAATTCACACATGCAACCGAAGGTGCGGGAAAGAAGTAGTGGAAGTACATGCACGCGAAAATCGAGAAAATGAGAAGGAACACTGCCTTAGTCACGCTTTTGTCACTGGGACAAAACAGCGGACACCGCAACCCAGAGGAGGAGGGGTTCATCTCCGCTCCTGGCTGCAGAGGTCCCAGTCACGCTAGGCAGAAACAGCACAAGGTCACAGCAGCCCGGAAGGGGGCAGAGGAGGGCAGAGCCGGAAGGACGCCCTCGCGTTGCGCTCCCAAGGGCAGCTGTAAGGAGCCCCACCCTCTTACCATCTCAGCAGGTCAGCTGCAGCGCACCCATAACTCAGTCTTACTCCAAGAGCCCCACCCCCTATGAATGCAGGAGAACCTGGGGTGCGTACTGGTCTAAACGAGATGGCAAGCCTTTTAGAGCTTCGCATGATAACAAGCAGCCTGCTGTGGCATGTGGCATAGGTTCGCCACCAGTGGCCTAAGTCTTATCAAAGACAAAGATCAATTCCAAGGAAAAAAAAGATGTATAAGATAGGCAGTATAGTGGTATCATTTTCCATGTCTCAGATTCCAACTTACTTTACATAAATGTACAAATTAAAATACTGAATAATTGAATAAAATGATGCTGCAAACATACTTGGAAAAGGAGATAATGGAAATATGTGGAAGAGAGCAAAAAATGTGATTTTTGAGACAGAAGCAGACATGTGGATCAGTGGAACAGAACAGAGGACATAGAAACTTCCCCACACAGCCAGCTGTGTGTTCTTTGACAAAGGGCCCAACACACGCAATGAGATCAGACAGCCCATCCAACAAATAGTGCTGGGGAAACTGGCCATTTATTTGCAGAAGATCAGAACTTGACCTGTATTTCTCCCCAGGTAATGGGTTGAAGATTAACATATTAAGACAGAAACACTGAACCTACTGGAAGACAAACTATGTAAGACACTTGAACTCAAAGTCACAGGGGAGCGCTGTCAGAGCAGAACTCTGTGAGAAGCAAGCCCTACCTCTGCATGCAGCCCAGAAGTGGGCAGAGGAGGCCCATAACCTATGGGCGAGCCGGGGAGCTCCATGCTTGCCGGTGCAAGGCACAATGTGGTGTGTTCTGGCTGAAGAACACCGTGTCACAACACAGAGGAGAGGACAACAATTCTGCCTAAGGAGGAGGGCTCTGGAGCCGGTGACCACTGACCGGGGCTCCCTGGAAGAGCACTGTAAAGGGAGAGAGCTGCTCATCACAGGCAATTGGAGAACACAAGAGCAACACAGGAAACAGACACACCCTGGGGAGAGAAGGAACTGCAGACAGAACATTCTGGGCCATGCCTGCAGTGATGGCTGGACAGATCCTGCTCTAGAACTCTGTAATTCCACTTCTAGGTAGACATCCATAGACACATGTGCATAAGAACACACAAAGGAGCTGGAGAATGGGAACTCCTAAATGCTTACTGTTGGCAAATGCAGAAATCAACTGTGCAGCCTACACAAGGGAGGAACTGGCAGCAGTGAGGATGAGAGGCACAAGCCTCACACAACAGCAACAGAGCCAGACAGAAGATCCCAGGTCACACGAGTAGTTTCATGAGCCTACTCGAGGAAACAGACCCAAGCATACCTCACGTCTGGAAGGGTGTCTAGGGTCTGGAGAGTGTTCAGGCTTTTCATTGGCTGAGCCTGCACAGGAGTACCAGTCACTGGCCCATTAAGCAGCACCCTTACACTCTGCACACGGTGCTTTCTGTATGTTAAAGGCAATTAAAAGAGCCAAGCCTGGACCCCACTCCCAAGAGTGGGATCTGATGCAATGCACTCTTTAACATCACCTTTTAAAGGTCTCCTAGGTCAGTGGCGGCAGACCTGTGGCATGCGTGTCACAGGGGCTCTCTGCATTGCTGAAAGCTCTACAAGGCTCACCAGCACTGCCCCAGGTGATTCTAATGTGGAGAGCCACAGCACTCAAGTCTCTAGGCTGCACTCAGTAACTGGGAAATCTAACAGAATATCACGTGTAGCACAACACTACACAGATGGCCTCAAGCTCACACGCAGGTAGGTTAAGAACACAGGAGGCTGATGGGATCTTTAACTCTTTGTTTGATTTTGGTTTTGAGTTTTTTTTTTTTTCCAGGGGCAGGGAATAGCAGAAGTTGAACTCAGGGCTTTGTGCTTGCCAGGCAGGTGCTTATGCCACTGAGCTATATCCCCGGTCCACAGCATCTGGAGTCTCAAGACTAGGCTATTAAATAATAGAAAAGGCGAAGAAAATTCTCCCAAAATCAAGATGAAACAAGCTTTTTCAAACATTTTCTGTATGTAATATATTTGGCATGCAACAGTGGGTTTCAAGTAGCGTCTACCACAAGCCAGGAGGTTTCCAGAAACAATTTAACTTAATCTTCATTAACGGTTCTGTGAGGCTGCTTACATCAGTCCCACCTGCTGAAAGGCAGATGGGCTGCATCCCTAAGGCTGAGTATGTGTAGCTTAGAGGCTACATACCTACCTAAATTCCTAAAGTTACTAAGAAGCAAAGACAGGGTTCAAGCTATTCCAAAATCTGTCTGATTTCCCAAAGGCTTAGAGCTGCAGATGAAAACCCTAAACTCTCGATAAGACTCAAAGAAAAACAATTATAAAAGGTTTGTCTAAAGGTTTTTAGCGGTGACTTTCAACCTTGTGTATATCAGGATTGCTTAGACTTTTCTTAATGGCCTCGATCTGAGAACCCAGTGACCTTTGCAATAATTCAGAACATGCACCAGGTCAGGTCACAGACTGCGCCTCCTGGGTCACCCCATGGGGTCATAAGCAATATGATCTTGGAAGCATGTAAGTAACCAGCAAAACTTTGGAACTGCTGATGTACAGATCTCACACTTCAAGCTGCAAATCTATGTAGTAAGCTTCCTCCCGAAGACACTGGAATTCCACTTCCTGGGCAACCACTTGTTTCCCTGAGTTAGTAAGGCAGAAACTCTCACTTCACCCTTCCACCTCGTGTTACAGACTCGCCTATTCTAACACCTGCTCGAGCACCCTAGGAAGTCCAGGCATCTCAGACATAGTCGCTCTACCCAGACTTCCCACTGTCCCCCACTCGCTACTCCTGGAGTGCTACCAGTATTAATGAAGACAGCCCCACCTGTTTCTGATCCCTCATGCCCTGCACCTTAGTCATCCTTGATGTGGCCGTTGTCTCTCACTCCATACACAAATAGTACATTCTGTCAGCTCTGCATTCAAAGCACATCCCAGTCAGCTCTTCTTGCGCTGTCCATTACCCTCAGTTAGAAGACCCCCACCTGCCAATGCAGTCCCCTGGCTGTACTCTCATTCCCTATGGCCTCTTCTCCACACAGGAGACACCGTGGGCCCATTCACTGCTAATCAGGTCACCATCCTCCCCAAACCCTACAGTGTGTTCCCACATCACTCAGTGTAGGCACTGAGTTCCAGCAATGAGGGTCAGGGCTTCTATGTTATTCCTTGCTTCCTGTCCTTCCTACTAGGGCTCTCTGATCTCCTCTGAACACACCCAGAGAACTACCTTCCCGAACCCAGCTCCTTTCTACCTCCCTTACTTTCCATATTTCTTCCCTGTACTAATCATCGCTTGACATTAAGTATGATTCACAGTTAGCCTCGCTCTGTGAGGGCAGGGCTTCATCTCACTCACTGATATCTGCTTGTGGCTTAGAATACTGTCTCGGAATAAACATGGCAGGGGACTGAAAAACTTGAATGAGCTTCCTCATTCCAAAATGAATTAACCCAAAGCTATTGTAAGAATCAGAAATGATGCTTGCAGAGTGTGGAATTGGTGTGACCCTTATAGAAATACTCACTATAATAAATGCTACAACTATACAATAAAGTCTTTGAGATATTCAGGTAGATTAACAAAGAGGTGTACTAAAAAGACTAAAACTGTCCCGAGTTCAATCCCCAGTACTGAAAAAAAATAAATAAATAACAGTTGAAGAGACTAAAACTGACATCCCCCAATGATCATGGACAAAAGCATGTTCATGGATTAAGTGGGTTTAGATTAAATATCTCATATTGCCTTTTATAACACTGAGGAAGAGAAGGGAACCTAATCCAGAACAAAGTAATAGAAATAATAGATGATTAATGTAAAAGGTGAGAAGGCTGTTGTAGATAAAACTGTGCTCACTCACTATTTATTTACTGGCTTCTAGTTCCCAATCTGATTGAAAACATTTTAAGAAGTAACTAAGGTTAAATGAGGTCATAATGTTACGTCCTAATTAAGCAGCAATAGTGGCCTTACAGGAGGGATGACAGACACCTCTCTTTACACAGGCACCAATAAAATCTGTACGAAGATGAGGAAGAAAGGCGATTTCTGCAACTCAAAATGAGAGCCCTCATGAGGAATCAAACTGTCCAGACATCAGCTTGATTCCTCCCAGCCTCAAGAACTAAGAGAACGTGCATTCCTGTTGCTTAATCTTATGGTATTAGCTACACCAGCACAAGTTGATTAAAGTCATATTTCAATTATGTGGTG
Organism: Ctenomys sociabilis; assembly: GCA_004027165.1. NCBI lineage: Eukaryota > Metazoa > Chordata > Mammalia > Rodentia > Ctenomyidae > Ctenomys > Ctenomys sociabilis. The sequence goes on along the minus strand of PVKA01010115.1, from coordinate 28,483 downwards.
AGGGGAGTACATAAAATTGGGAGATACTATGCACCCCACTATACTGCCTTTTCATCTTATTTTAATGAAATTGTATTAAAGGTAAATTTTACAAACCAGGTAAATTCTTACATTCATGAGAAAAATCACTAATTATTTCTTATCTTATATGTATTTCTAAAGCTTCTATCTTTGTAAAAATTCCACCCAGGATTTTCTTGGACAAAGTCATCTAGAGTTAATTTTGAAAGAAGCCTCACGGACACACAGTGAGGCAAGGTCTCAGCAGCAAGGTCTCCTGACTCTTGGGTAGTGGCAATTCATTGATGAAGAAGTTTTTTACTATAAGCACATGTACACAGATCAACAAATGAATGTGTAATCGTAGAACCTCCTAAGAAGAGACAGAAAAAAAAAAGACAGGGCTCTGACATTTTCCATGCTACAAGGGTCTCTGCACCTGTGAACCTTTCCATGCCTGAGGCACAGCAGGCAGAGCCTACAAGTTAGAAGAGAAAATGTCCCGTGGAGCTCCTGGTGTGGAATATTCAGCACATAGTCAGCTGAGTCCAGGGCAGAGACCGTGCAGCCGGGGGACATGGCAGGCACAGCTCCTTGGGTCACAGCACTCAGGGGACAGCACCAGAGAGGAGGGGTGAGCGGCATGCACAGGAACCATGCACCTGCCTCCATGCCCCACGCACACACAGCCAGCCCTGCTTTCCTAAGCCGCTAGGCCACTCTTGTATCACCACCGCAGACACGGCGGGATGAGTGGTGCGTCTCTGCCCCCACCTACAGGTACTTACTGTGCATTTTCTGCTCACAGCAGTACTGGGAATTTCATGCAGTGATATTCCGGAGACAGCTAACACTGCTTAGTGGACGTGATGGACGTCTTTCTTCTAATCTACCTTTATTCACCTTGGTACTTTAAAATGGCTATCAGAGACTTTGCAAAACAGAACCTTCCACTATAAATCAAGGTTTTCTTCTATGCAAATAGCCATAGAACTTTCACCAAGATGCACTGGTTAGACTCACAGCCTGCTGGTACATTTAGGTACACCAATGCCCACCTGAGGTAGCCAATGATTATGTTACTGCGCTTAAAAATGGATTTGTTTAAACATACAGAGTAACATAACATGAATGATGCTTCATACATTTCAGATGTATCACTGTTTTCAGATGTTAAATACAAGGTACCTGACAATCTCTGAACAGGAACTCTGAACAGAAAATATTACAGAAGAGCATTCCTATCTGTCGTGTCTCTAAGACAGGAGGACAAGCATGTTCATAATCATAGACGTTACATTTTTACAAACATTTGTTAGAAAACCCCTCCAATTTTTTCCTAGAAAGGTTCTGTGAAATATAAGGGTCTGTGGCTTACTAGCCTCAGAGGACCAATGAAAAATGTTGTTTTCTATAGATTTTGTTCCGAAAAACAATGATGCTTAAAGATGAGATGCTCCTTTTTTTGCATGGAAAGATATGAAATGTGATGTCTTTTTCTCAGTTCTTTTTAAACAAGGTTTGTAACAAATGGGACGTCCACTGCTCTGGCAGCAGCGCCACTGTGGAGCACAAAGCTGCGACAGAGATCTCTGAGCACAGGCTAGAGGGGGGCAAGGGGTGGCAGAGTGATCGCGTGCTGCTGGAGCCTAAGCATGCGGGGCGCACCTGCCCTTCCGACCTTATCTCCCCTCCCACCCTAAGTGACTGGAGCAAGAATCAGAGTATCTGGGAAGCAGCATTTGTAAGTGTTTTTAACTGAACAACCTGCCTTACAGCTGCAGCATACTCCTTCCCTCTTCAACTGAGAAATGTCGAAGAAGAAAACACTGATGCAAGGTCTGGAGTTCACTTATTGGTACCAGAAAGAAAGAAGGGAAGGAAGGAAGGGAGAGAGGGAGGGAGGGAAGGAAGGAAGGAGAGAAGGAGGGAAGGAAAGGAAGGAGGTAGGGAAGGAGGGAGGGAGGGAGGGAAGGAGGAGGGAGGGAAGGAGAGAAGAAGGGAAAGAGGGAGGGAGGGAAGGAGGGAAGGAAGTAAGGAAGAAGGGAAGGAGAGAAGGAAGGAGGGAGAGAGGGAGGGAAGGAGGGAAAGGGGGAGGGAGGGAGGGAGGGAAAAAGGGTAGGATGGAGGGGGGAGACAGACATATTGACAGGGTGCCTGTGTGTCACAACAGGAAGTGAGAAAATTCAGCCTCCAATCTTGGGCCTGACAATAAAGGCAGCTCACTTTGCTGGCAGAGCAGATGGCCACAGACTCCCCAGAGAATCCCCTTGATCTGATGGTCGGGGCAGAGCTAGCAGGCTCCACTCCTGCCAGGGTGCAACAATGCTCCACACGGTTCCACAGTGCTTAGGAACTGCATTCCTGTGTCCTCTCATCTCCCTCACAGAGGCCAAATCTCACTGCTCAACTGAGCAGAGATCATCAGCAGATCAAAGGCTATAGGATCCGCACCAGCACTTATTCATGAATGCTGCTATCTGGTCCCAAAACTTAGGAAGAATCTGAAAATACACTTGAACAACCACATTTCCTTCTGCAGCCACATTTCAGAAGTGTCTCCTACATGTCATTCGCACACATCACCTCTTTAATCCTTGAGGCAACATATGAGACAGATTTGATTTCTGTGTTTTATAAATAAAGGAAATGAAGCCTGTCACTTGCCCCATAAGGTATATAGCAAAAAAACTGAGCCAGATTTAAATCACACTTCTCTCTCCTTTCTTGCAGCTCTATTATTGCTTCACTAAACTAGGTCAGATGAGGGCTCACCACAGCAAAAGAGAAAGCTTCAGCTCCATCTACACCTGATGGATGTCTTAACATGCAGAGCTGAGGGAAGGTAACACCCAGTCATCAGAATGGAGGCCAGTAAGATAGCTCAGTGGACTAAGCACCTGGGACCAGGGCTCAATTCCTGGTCCCGCATGACGCACCAGCTCCACCCCTGGGGCACGCTGAGCAGGACAACGGAGTCCAGGGGTGGTGGCACATGCCTGTAATCCCAGGGATGGAGATGTTGAAAACAGGAGGATCATCCCCCAAAAAAGTGAAGTTAGGACCCTGGAAGCCTTTCCACCTACGTGATCTGGTGTAACCCATGAAGAAAACCATGGTTCACGGCACTACTGAACTCACCAACAGCAAAAACCCACTTGCATCTTTATCACCAGTCAAAAGACAAAGGCTAGATTTGGGAAAAGATCAATAAAACTGACTAGTGAACTAAGTAATAAAAAAGATCTAAATTACTAAACTCAGAACTAAATGGGGACACAATTAATGATTCTACACAAATAGAGTATAGTGGTACATTGATTCATGCACTTCATTTTTTTCTGATTTTAGATAAGATGGCCACATGCATGTTTGTGTGGGTAAGATGGCAATATTAGGTCAGGCTTGCCCCCTGGTGCAGAGTTTGCAAGTGATGATAAAATTTTGGGAAATGCTTTTGCTTGTGAAGCAAACTATTTTACAAACAAAGGCTTTTATGAACCAAGGTACCACTTTATTAAGAAGGTACTATGATTAATTATGTACTGATAATTTGGATAATCCACATGAAATGGGCAAACTCTTAGAAACAGAAAATCTACCAAGATTAACTCACAAACAGAAAATTGAACAGATCTAAACCTGAAGTCTGAATTAGTAATCAAAGCTGATAAAGTTCTGGATTTGATGGTGTTACTAATTCTACTGAACATATAAAGAAGTAACACCTTCTTAAACTTTCCCAAAAAGCCAAAGAGAGAGGAGCACCTCCTCACTCATTTTCTGGGGACAACTACCCTGATACCAGAGCCAGATGACAATGATGCCAGGACATTAAGAAAGCTCCAAGGCAGTGCCCTTTGGGAAAATTCATTCAAAAATTCTCAACAAAATATCACTAAACAAAATTTATCAGCATAATAAAAGGATATTATACTGTAGCTAAGTAGAATTTTTTTCCTGGAATATGAAGATGGTTCAGGATATTGAAATTAGCCATATATAGGGCTGGCCAGATAGCTTAGTGGACTGAAGCGCCTGCTTATTAGGCAGAGCTCAGTGGCCAAGGTTTGATCCCCAGCCTGTCATGGGAGAGCTGAGAGGGCAATTGAGGCTGGGTGTGGTGGCACATGCCTACAATCCCAGCATTTGGGAGGCTGAAAACAGGAGGATCGCTACAAGTCCAATCTATGTAGTGATACTTTGTAGACCCTGTACTAAAATACATTAAAAAAATACCAAAAAAATCTATGATATGCCATATCAATAAAATGAAACTTTAAAAATGAATGACCAGGCCAGGCAATAGCTCAGAGGTCTGAGCACCTGCCTGGCAGCACAAGGTTTGATCCCCACTACCACATGGTGTGCCAGCCCCATGCCAAGCCAGCAACTGAAACTAGGTATGGGGGTGCACACCTATAACGCCAGTGCTGCGGAGGCTGAGACAGGAAGATCACTATGAGTCTGAGCTGCATAGCGAGATTCTATACCAAATAATTAACCAATTAATTAATTTAAAAATATATATGTATGACCATCTCAACTAATGTAGAAAATATATTTGGCAAAATTCAACATGTTCTCATGAGTTTAAAAAACCCTCAACAAACTAGTATCAGAAAAGAAGTATCTCAGGCCAGTGAGATAGCTCAGCGGCCTAAAGTGCCTGCTTAGGCAAGCTTAGGCAGACACATGTTGGTACCACACGCCACGCCAGCACCACCCCAGGGCGGGCTGAGCCAGCCACCAAAAGAAGAAGAAGAAGAAGAAAACTATCTCAACACAGTTAGGGCCACATATGAAACTCCATGGCAAACGTTACACTTGGCGATGAACACTGCTGGCTTCTCCTATAAGACAAGGAGCAGGGCAAAGACCCCCCTGCTACAGCTTCTACTTCACACAGCAAAAGTAATGCCTGGAGCAATTAGAAACAAAAGGGATTCCAATTGGGCATGAAGAACTCTACCTGAACACAATATGATCTCATATGTAAAAGTATTAAAGGTTCACAAGAAAAACCCAGCAAAGCAGCAATATACAAAGTCAACACACAAAACACAGTTGTGTTTCTGCACACTGACCAACAACACTGAGAAGCAAAGAGAAGGGTTCTGTGTACCACAGCAGTATAATATCGAGATCCTCAGAGATTACCTCAGGAAGGGAAACATAATAAAACATCACTTGAAGAAATTAAAGAAGATTTAAATAATAGAAATTCATCCTACAGTCATGGCTTCGAAGACATTTTTTGTAGAAATAGAAAAATCTACCTTAAAATTCATAATGGAATCTCATGGGACTCCAAATAGAAAAATCAGTCTTGACAAAGACAAAAGTGGGGTTAGCTCAGTTGTTTAAAGCACCTGCTTGGGCAAACTCAGCCCCAGGGAATCGTGGTCCCATCCTCAGCTCCACAAGCCGCACCAGACCTGCCCTCAAAGCAGCCTGAGCTAGTAAAAAAGAAAAGAAGACCCAAGTGCGAGAGCTCACGCTTCGTGATTTGAACCGTGCTGAACACCTGCAGTGACCCACACAGAATGTGGCATGGTCTGGTTTGGGCCACTGATAGTAACCCTGACGCCAATCAATGCATAGAAATGGGTTTACTTGGCTGGAGATTCTAGAGGTAGAAAGTCTAAACAGCACGGTTGAGTTCTGGTAGAGCCCTGCCGCACTTGCCCCTCACCCAGCCTCGGAGTCACAGGGGCAAAGGACTACGGCAGGCAGACGCAGCAGGTGTGCACACCAGGACCAGAGGCTGAGCGGGCATGGTCACTCTTCTGTCCACCCCCACACAAGTTAAGCTGCTCCCCCGAGAATGGATCAATCGTGGGCACCCCAGGATATAATCATGACTTCCAGGCCAAGGAGCTCATGGACTACAGAGGAGACAAGGCTGAGTTTCCAACCAGTGAATCTGGGAAGCGCTTGCTCAAATCACGCCCAAGCCATGGCAGCTCAGACCAGTGGTGTGGGCACGCGAGCAGGCACATGCTCATGACAGAGCGGACAGCCCAGGAATAAACCCCGGCCATTCATTTCTGACATGGGACACAGCACTCAAGGAAAAGAGCACCCTTTCGACAAAGGGCGTGTGAAAGCACGGCGTGCGTGCGGTGGAGCCTGCACAGAACTCAGGGTCGGGACGCTTTCTACCAGCGGATAAAAGTTAACTTCAAAGAGAATCAAAGATCTGACTGTAAGACATCAAACTATAAATCATTAAGATATTGCAAAGTCTTCATGATTTTTTAATGAAGACATCAAAGTGATAGGCCACAAAATAAAGAACAAATTATACTTCATGAAATATTTAAAATTTTGTGTATCAAAAATACTATATGTAGTAAAGCAGAAGCCAACTACTAAAGACAATATTTTCAAATCCTATCTAATAAAGGGCTAATACAGAGAACACTCTTAACTAAATGTTAACAAAAATCAATCCAGGGATGGCCAAATAGCTCAGCGGATTAAAGTGCCTCCATGTAAACTCAGAGGCCTGGGTTCGATCCCCAGGCCTGCCATGCTGGCCCCACCTCCCAGGGCGCACTGAGACAACACTTGAGACTGGGTGTGGTGGCATGTGCCTGTAATCCCAGCACTTGGGAGGCTGTAAACAGAATTACTGAGTCTGATCTAGTAGTGAGACCCTAAATATCCTGTAGACCCTTACCTAAAATACAGAAAAAAAAATCAACTCAAAACTAGGCAAACTACCTGAGAAATATTTTTCCAAAGAATATTTAAAATAAAAAAGGCAAGACCACATGAAAAGATGCTCAACATCACTAATCACTAGGGAAGTCAAATTAAACTACAATGACTTGGCAGCCTATTCAGACGGCTACCATCAACAACAACATCAGAAGTGACCCAGGAAATACGTCCTGCTGAGGAGGGACAGGGATTGCAGGGCTTAGGCACTTCAACTGAGGAGAGAGAATGGTGTGAGCATGGTAGGAAACGGTGGGGAAACTCCTTTAAGAATTAAAATCGCCTCAGTAGCACATAGGATAGTGTGGATAACTGTACTGCTGATTCCTACTGGTCTGTTGAAAGGAACAGTTAATGCTTAACTTTTTGACCAATTTTTCATGCTGATATCTGGTAATCTGAACAACTAATTTGAAGACAACAATATGCAGTATACAAACCATTGTTGAATTCCTATCATTTTGTTTACTGAAATTCTGTATCATTTCTAATGGTTTCTTTTTTTTTGCTATTTTATGTTCTTAAAAAATAAAAATAAAAAATTAATAACAAAACTATCAAGTGATTAGCCGGGTGTGGTGGCGCAGGCCTGTAATCCCAGCACTTGGGAGGCTGAGGCAGGAGGATTGTTGTGAGTTCGAGACCAGCCTGAGCTGCAAAGTGAGCTTAAGGCTAGCCTGAACTGCATAGTGAGACCCTGTCTCAAAAAAAAAAAAAAAAAAAAAAAAAAACTATCAAGTGATTCAACAATCCTATTTTAGGCTACAAAGTGTATCCAAAGACCTGTAGTCAGGGTCTCAAAGAGATAAGCTGCAGTCACACCTAAAGAATCATTATTTTCAATGGTCAAAATGCAGGAGCCACCCATGTGTCCTCAACAGATGAAAAGATATTAAAAATGCAGTATCGACATCCAGTGGAATACTACTCGGTCTTTAAAACAGACATACATTGTAATGTGCATAAACCTCAAGGCCATCCTGCTGAGGGAAAGGGGCCAGCACAGAAAGACAAGGGCTGTGTGAGTCTACTTAAGTAAGAAGCTTGTGTCAGTCAAAAGTATAAGGCTATAAAGTAACACAGTAGCTGCCAAGGGCCAGGGAGAAGGAGAATCAGATGCTATTAATTATAAGAATAGAGTTTTACTTTTACAAATGAATTAAGGAGACAGATAGTGACAACTGCATAATATTAAGAATATGTTTCTCAACACTGAAATGTCTATTTAATTTTTTTTCAGTACCAAGGATTGAATTCAGGACCTTGCACATGCCAGGCAGGTGCTGAGCTGTAATATCAATTTATATCCTGAATAAAATTTTTTAAAACTCATCATTTAACTAATTTTTACATTCTATTCATAGAAACTATAATCAGAGTATGAATATAAATTCTCAAATTACATTAAATTAGATTTGGCCTTAATACTTGCAACAAAATACACACAGTAAATAACAGCTGAGCATATGTCATACTAGCAACATGCACTGACTGCTTACAATGGCCTCATTTTCCTGCATTGACCTCAGAACATCTATAAATCGGAGATGTAGCTCCAGGCCCCAAGAGGCATGCGCTCTCCTGCCTTGGAAACAATCACTAAATAATCCAAAGGATTTACATGGTAATGAGGACCTGGATAAATTTGCTCAAAGTAACAAAGCTCGCTTTAAAGTTAAATATTAAAGAGGGCTTGAGGAAGGGGACGAGGAAGATGCTGAGAGCCTGAGAGCCCGGCCCTGCACTGTGCAGCCCTCAGTCCCCTCGCCCTGTGCTGACACGGCTTTCTCACGCCCAAGGGCACACAGAGGGGAGGGGCTCCAAAGCCTTCCACCACGCAGTCAGCAGCCCTGAGCTCACAAGCTGCCGTGGCTGCTGCCGTGGTGGGGCCCTACAGTGAAGGGCTTGGAGGAGACTCACGTGGTGTGGGGCTGTTACAGGAATGCCAAGCTTGAGCAGCCAGAATTCAGCACAGGGCTCAGTGGGAGCCTTCTGAGGAGAGCACACTGTGATGTGACAGGGAGGGTGAGCAAGAAGGCAGAGGACGCCACGTCTCCTGAGTCAGGCAAGACACAGTAAAGTGAGGGACAGCCCTCAATGTGTGCTTGGACATCAAAGACCTTGAAGCTGGGAAGAAACTAGAGGCCTGCCAGGCATGGTGGCACACATCTGTAATCCCAGCACTTAGGAGGCTGGGCAGGAGGATTGTTGTGAGCTCGAGATCAGCCTGGGCCACACAGCGAGCTCTAGGCCAGCCTGAACTGCACAGCAAGACCTTGTCTCAAAAAGACAACAAAGGGCTAGGGAGATGGCTCAGTGGAATAAGCGCTTCCCCGGCAAGCACAAGGGCCTGAGTTCAATCCCTGGTTCCGCCAAAAAGAAAAAAAAAAAAAAAGACAACAAAAATAAACTAAAAGGCCTGTGAGGCTGTAGGGTGAGCACACAGGGAAGGAGCGAGTGCAGGGCTGCCCTGTGGTGTGTCGAGGTGCAGCCAGTGGCTGAGCGCATGCAGAGCACCCAGGGCCCTGGCTTCACCCAGCACAGGAGAGGAGCAGCAATGACCCCTTGAGCAATGTCTAGCTTTATTGCTCTTTAGCACCCTTCAGAGACAAGAAGCATATCATTCATCCCCCAGTTCCAAGAGCTCTGGATGGTGGGAGATGTCCCACATGTATTGGGAACTCATAAACATTCCGAGTGTTCACTGAACACATTGTGCAGCAAACATGAGAAACCCCACCAGCCTTTGCAATGCATACAGTATATGAACTATGCTGCCTATTTTTCTTTACAATCTTTATCCTTTAAAAGCCCTATAACGTTGAAGTTACACACTATTTTTCTCACAATGGCTTGTGCAATCTGTCTTGCATGCATTCTGATTATTTCCAGCATCAAGATGTGGAAAAGTGAGAGTTCGGCGGCAGGACGCGACTCAGGTCCTCTCCGGGAGGGCAGACGCTGCATCCGCAGTTTTCTTGCGCTCTGCAGCAGGCGTGGGGGCAGAGGGGGGCAGAGGAGGTGCTGATCTCGTGACAGACACGGAACGGCACCCAGCCCTGCCCGCCAGCAGATGCAGACCATGCAGTGCTGTGCTACCAAGGACACAGCTAAGCGAATGGCAAAGGCGACACGCATTAACTGTAAGCGCCACCCCCACAAGACAGGTCTTCTAATCTTAGGTTCACCGTGTAGTCATCAACACTGCATCCACGCTGGAAGGAGCTGTGTACGAGGCAGCCTGTGGGAGCGAGATGTGATTCTGATGTCAACGCCTCTTTTTTAAGGACTAATGAGACATTCTGAAACGAATGCAGCTAATTTTTATTTCCACAGGCAGCGATCCTGAAATGAGATTTAAAATTATTATTTAAAAAATTCTAATAGAAATCTCATGATGCCCATTTAAAGATCAACCTTGGACACAGTAGAAAAGACCATCTAGGCATGCGACAGAAAAGCTCTGCTGCCCAGAGCCACGCATCCACCATGACAAGGTTGTTTGTGTTCAAATGACTTTTCAATGTTCTCATTGTCTTGGATATCTGTAATGAATTTTGACATCAGAGTCAGAATGATTTCTCACTGCAAAAAGTGTCTGCAATAAAGAGCATATAAGCTGGAACGGATGCACACTCCAATCTAGCCATGTCTATTACTCTAAAGTCTCCACTCTCCATTATAAAATGAATTTTTTTAAGACTGAAATATTAAAACTTAACAGTTTCTTGACACTAAGTCAACAGTTCATTTCTGTATTGAAAATGAAATGCTCTAATATAATAAATCAAGCAACCAAGCAATAAATATATATCCAACTTAATAAGCAGGTTCAGTGGATAACGACTGAGTGCCATGCTGCCCATTATAGAAACTTGGCCTTCAGTGGCCACAGAGGACTTGGACCACGACAAGCCCAAACTGAGATGGGCGCTGAGTTTAAAATACCCACTAAACTTCAAAGACTGAGTAGGAGTGGGAAAATAGGATGCAAAATATTTTAATGTTTACTAGTGGTTAATATTTTGGATATACTAGATTAAATGAAATATTTAAAGTCAATTTCATTTTTCTTTCTACTTTCTTAATGTTTCTATAAAATTCATATATGGCTTGCATTGCACTTTAACTGGACAATAATTGAGTTAGTGCCTCTTTCTGCCTGCTCAGGCACTGAAATCCTTAAACAAAAAAGCAGACTTGCATTTTCTCCAGTGATCTAGCTCTTAGGTCCTAGAGGCTTACAACTAGCAGAGTAGAATGTGTGCATTATACTCTCTGTGTGCAAATTATTTCTCTCTAAAAATGAAACCCTTGTGTACTGCTGGTGAGAATGTAAATTAGCACAGCTCTCATGTAAAACCATAAGAAGATGCCTCAAAGAGTAAAACTTCAGCCTGACCCACCAATCCCACTGGTGGACACGTTTCTGAAGGAAATGAAGCCAGCATGTCCGGACACACCCGCACTTCCCTGTTCACTGCATCACCACAAACAATGCTTGAGGAGGGAAAGCAGCACCAGTATTCACCAGGGATGAAAGGCAAAGCAAACGTGGCACACGCACACAGCAGAGCAGCGTTGGCCCCTTAAAGGCGTGAGATTGCATCGCAGTTACCTGCAGCCGCAGGGAGGGGCCTGGAGCCTGTCATGATAACTGAGAAAAGACAAGCGTGCATGCGTGTGGGAGAGGTGCTGCCTGCTCTCACCCACAGGTCTAATACAAACATACGTGATCTAGAAGTTGGGGCCAAATGGCGATGACAAGAGGCTGGGGGAGTGGTAGGGGCAGAGACCCGTTGGTCCACAACACACGGCATGGTGCGGCGGGCATAAGAAGCTATAGCGTGTTACATTTTGCACAGCAGAGTGACCACAGATTGTGGCGATGTACTGTATATTTTTAGATGCTAAAAGGATTCAGAATGTGCGCACCATAAAGAAATGATGCATATCTGTGTAGATAGATGTTTAACCTGATTTCAATACTATACAGTGGATACATACAATTAAACACTGTATGGTACTTCAATGTGTACACTTTTATTATTTTACAAGTCAAAACCTAAATTTAAAAAGAACATTTTTTTTTATTCAAACATCTTAGAAATCCGTCCTGGTTCTGATGTACTAGTCGGTAGTTGCACTCCAACTGAAAGACTTAAAGCTACATTTCACAAGCCCTACTTCTTAAAGCAGGACCTCAGGCCTACGAGCCTACTGCCCCTCCCCTGCCTCATCAGTGGGCTAGAATTTCCAGGAAGAATTTTTAGAAAGAAGCTCTCTAGGCCACTCCCCTCAGAATGCATGTAACTTACACTATTAGGCTTAAGATTTCTGAAGGCCTGGGCCCCATCTTTCATTCCCACCACTACTAGAATTGATTTCTGCAATCAAGAAAATGCTGGTTACATATGTGGAAATGATGGTCTTAAAGAAAAGAAAGCTCTCTCTCTCTCTCTCTCTCTCTCTCTCTCTCTCTCTCTCCTTTGTAAAAGTGGTCTCACTGCATGAGCTCTGGTCAGTTGTGCCTCATATTCTTTTATGAAAATATCTAAAAGTCTACTGGCTGCCTGGAACTGAGCTGGGGGTAGAGGAGACAGCAGAAAGATAGGCACAATCTCATCCTCAAAGAGAAGGAGAGACAAAAGCAAGCATATTATGGTACCTCATTTCAACAAGTGTTACATGTGCCATTATGAAAAAGCAGCTGAAATCATGGAGCACATAGAAAGAGGCCAAGGAAGTCTTCGGCATGAGCTGCATTCTGGACCTGAAAGAGGCATGAGCCTTCCAAGGTAGGGTACCACTATGATTTGTGCCTAGATGGCCCCCCAAAGCTTCATGTAGTCACGGGTGGGGCTTGTTCAGAAGGGGCTGGATCTACAGTGGGCTGCTGGGATTAAGGCGTGTGATTGGTTTGGCACAGCTCTAATCCCAGTAGCCTAGAGAAAAGAGAAAAGGGCAGAAAGAAGCTGCTGAGGCCCATTGCTTGCTTCTACCTGCCCGCTTGCTCTGGACTTTCTCCTCCATCCTGTCCCTCTGCCACACCACATTGCCTTGGAGCCAGCCAACTATAAGCCGAAACCTTGACAAACTGTCAGCCAAAAGGAATCTTTGCTCCTCTACCTTTGAGTGTCCAGTACTTTGTCTCAGCAACGAGGAAAATAACTAAGACAGGTGGAACCTCAGACTGGCAAAGGGCCTTTGAAGCCAGGCTGAAATCTTAAAACTTAATCCTAAAAGCATGAAAAACCACTGAGGGTTCTATGTATGTAAGATAGTATGATTAGATTTTCTTTTTGAAACTATCACTCTGGAGGTAAACAGTGAATGCAGAACCTTCAGACTGTATGTATGCATACCTGGAAATTCATCAAAACCTCTTTGGTCATCATTTCAGCAGGAAGTGAATTTAAGAATATAAAATATGTGTAAGCTCCAAAACCTAAGATCTGAAACCCGGTCAACATCCTCGAATATTAATCTAATAAGGGATACTCTCAAACTACCTCCCAACCATTGGTTTCCAGTGAGGCTACTGGCCACACTATGTAATTTGTTATTGGGCATTAGTTCCTGTTCTTTTTTTTATGAAAGGTTTATTTTAACTCAATGTATAGAAGTTCAGTGCATCATCAGCTGGCTCTAAGCAAGAAAACATGGTAGAGGAGAAACAGTGCATGGTATGGCAGGCAGGAAGCAGCAAGCAGCAAGGCAGTAAGCCTCTCTTTCGTTGTTCACCACGTTCTGAACCAGGTGGTTAAAGTATTAAGCCAACTGCACTAGTGGGGAAAGATTCCCTTTGATCTACTTGGATCAAGGACTGATTGCCTCTAGCCACTTTCAAGATTCTTATGCCACATCCCAAGGGCTCTTGGATCTGAACAGCCAGTGGACTTAACCAGCCAACTTTCAAGAGCTCTGTGCCATGTCTACTCTGGGAGCAGAAACCTGTAGAGGAACTAAATCCTTTCAACCGTAGCCATCATACACAGACAGTAAAAATTTGGTTTGGTTCTGAACTTTTTGGCTTTGACATTTATTTGTATATACTCTTGTGTGCCCAAATACAACTGTAGACCTTTAATGCATCTGGGATTGCCTAGTGATACCATGCTGCTCCCAATACAGCTGCCTTCCTGAAATCTTTCTGGGGTTGTCTAGTGACACCATTAATGGTCCTTCTTCATCACAGATGTCCATTTAATTCCCAGAGAATTTTAAAACTATCTTTTAAAACTTTTTTTCTCATGTTTATTTTAGTAGTACATATTAAAAATACATACTAGAGAAATTCCAGGCCTGGCGTGTCAGAGAGACCTTTCCCAGCATTTTCCGGTCCTGCCCAAACACCCCAGACCCAGCACAGCCAGCCCTGTGAGTGAGAACATCCACCATGCTTTTGGGAGCCCTGAAGACCCGCCAAAGCCTGGGCCCAGTGAATGTGTGAGAGAGCTTCTGTGCTCTCCTGCCCCCCCACCCCCATACCACTCCACACCTCCTAGGCCTGGCATACAGGCCTGGGTTGAAACTCTGCAGCTGAAGTCCCTGCACTGAGACTAGGGTCAAACCACACAGCTAATCCAGGAGCAGAGCATCTTGTCAAAGGGGCACAACAGGCTCACCTCCAAGGACAGCAACAGGAAGGAGCTAAACACAGCAGCCAGACCCAAGCCAGGCACAACTACATGAACTAAAACTTGGTATCACAAGACCTAAATTTCATAAGGAGCTAAGGTGAGAACAGCAGCAAAACTCTACCCCAAAGGTCAAAGGACAGAGCAATAAGAAATAATAAAAACAAGGAGCCAAATGCTCCTCGAGTCTACCAATGATAAGTGCAGAGGACATTAGCTCAGCTGAAATGAATGAAGAGTCAGAAGCAAAGAGACACTAGCAGAAAGGCATAGAGGAATTCAGACCAGAATTAATGCCTGAAATAAAAAAAGAAACTTATGAATACATAGCATCTGAAGTAATGAATCAAATCCAGAAATATATGGGGGAAAAACAATGCCCACCCAGAACAAGTGCAGAGAACACGATTCCAGCTGAAACATAAGAATTAACAGCATCGCAAGCAAAGAAACAACAGCAGAAAGGTAAAGAGGAACTCAGAGCAGATATAATTTCTGAAATAAAAAAGAAACCATGGAAATCATAGGATCTGAAGTAGAGAATCAATTCCATAAATATAGAGAGGAAGCCCAATTTGGAAAAAAACTCTGCAGTAAAAGAATTAATAATTACCTCTAAAGAAGACATTGACCAAAAAAAAATAGAGGAGATTAGAAATATGACGAATTCCTTGAATGACCAATACAGAAAAAAATAGATCACATAAACTAGAGTCAAAGAGATAAAGAAGAACTGAAAATCTCAATCGCGAGTCTACAAAACGGTTTGAGTGAAAGGGAAGACAGAGTTTCAGATCTTAAAGACAATGGTGCAGCTAGTGAAAAGGTAAGAAAGGATCTCTTAAAAACAAAGAGGAAAGCCGGGCGTGGTGGCGCATGCCTGTAATCCCAGCACTCGGGAGGCTGAGGCAGGAGGATTGTTGTGAGTTCAAGACCAGCCTGAGCTACAAAGTGAGCTTAAAGCCAGCCTGAACTGCATAGCGAGACCCTGTCTCAAAAAGACAAAAAAAAAAAAAAAACAAAGAGGATGCAGGAAAAAATAATCCATCATCTGCAAGATGATGCCAAGATGAACAATGTGAGATTAATAGGCATCAATGAGAAAGAAGGAGTCAATAAAAATGATATAAAAAGAATATGGGCAGAAGTAATAGCAGAAAACTTCCCAAATATGAGGAAAAATCCAACATTCAGTAACCGAAGCATACAGAATGCCAAATAACTTCAACAAAACTAAAAGCACACTGAGACATATAATAGTCAACATCCCAGAAATCCAACACAAAAATAATATATTGAAGCTGCTAGTGAAAAGAAGGAGATCACATTCAAATGAAAACCCATCAGAATTATAGCCGACTTTTCTTCACAAACCATGAAGGCAAGGAAAGCATGGAGCAGAGTTCTTCATGTCCTCCATGAAAACAAATTCCAGCCCAGATGACTATACCATGCGAAACTCTTTCAAGTTTGATGGAGAAGTGAAATACTTCTATGACAAAGAACAACTAAAGAATGTCATGATGACAAAGCCATCCCTACTACTGAAAGATGTTCTAGAGAGAGACCACAAATACCAGAACTCCACAAATGAGAACAGAAGGAACCTGCTAAATAGGGCAAACAAATAAACATAGGACAAAAAGGAGTAAACAACAGCAGGTAAATATCATGACAATCATAAGTCAACATATTTCAATTATAACCATCAATGTAAATGCACTCAATTCACCAATTAAGAGAAATAGTCTGGCACAGTGGATTAAGAAACAAAACCCAAGAATACAGTGTATAAAAGAAACATACTTAACTCAAAAAGACCTTCATAGACTTAAAGTCAAAGGATGAAAACAATACTTCATGCTCCAGCACTGCAGAAAAAAGCAGGGGTAGCAATCTTGTTCTCAGACAGTCTCACCTTCAAACCAAGAATGATCAAATGAAATAAAGAAGGCCACTACATACTGGTTAGGGGGAGAATTCAACAGGAAGAGGCAACACTCATAAACATGTATGCACCAAACATGGGGGCACCCAACTATGTGAAACAAATCTTAATGCACATGAAAAAGCTAATCTCCAATACCACAATCTTAACAGGAGACCTAAACAACCCCTTATCCCACAAAGACAGGTCAACCAGACCAAAAAAAAAATTTGCAAAATAGTAGTAGAACTGAACCAGAGCCTGAAACAAATGGACTTGGTGGACACATACAGAGTGTTCCACCCAACCACAGCTGAATACACACTTTTTACAGATGCACATGTGTCAGTCCTTAAAATAGACCACATACTGGTCCATAGGTCATGCTTAAGTATATGCAAGAAAACAGAAATAATCCCGTGCATATTATCTGACAACAGTGCAATGAAACTGGAAATAAAGGACAAAGAAACCAGAAAAAAACCTTGAATACATGGAAATTAAACAACACCCTACTCAGCAATCAATAGGTCACAGATGAAATTAAATAAGAAATTCAACAATATCTACAATTCAATGAAAATTCAACCACAACTTATCAGAATTTATGGGATGCAATGAAAGCAATTTTCCAAGGGAAGTTCACAGCTATGAACTCACACATTAGGAAAATAGAATGGGAACAAATAAACACACTAATGTGGCACCTCCAACATCTAGAAAAAGAAGAGCAAACCAAACCAGAGCACAAAGATGGGAAGAAATCATAAAGATTAGAGCAGAAATTAATTCAATTGAGATGAAGAAAACAGTTCAAACAATCAGTGAATCAAAAAAAAACTGGTTCTTTGAAAGACTAAATAAAATTGATAAGCTATTAGCTAACCTCATCAAAAAGAGGAAAGAAAAAATTCAAATACAAGCAATATTGAATGAAAAGGGAGTAATCACAACAGACCCAGTGGAAATTCAGAAGATTATCAATAGCTACTCTGAGAATCTTTATGTTCACAGAATAGAAGACACAGATGAAATGGAAAGATTCCTAGAAAGGTACAAATTTCCAAAACTGAATCAAGAAGATATAACAACTCTCAATAAGGCGATAACAGCCAACAAAATACGAAACGTAAAAAAAAGCCTACCGAGAAAGAAAAGTCCAGGTCCTGATGGATTCACACCTGAATTCTACAAGAAATTTATAGAAGATATAATCCCTACACTCCACAAACTCTTAATGAAATTGAAAAGGAAACAGTTCTCCCAAAATCATTCCTGGAGACAAGTATTATACTGATGCCAAAACCAAGCAAAGACACAGCTAAAAAAGAGAAGTACAGCCAATCTCACTCATGAACATGGATGCAAAAATACTCAATAAAATCCTAGCAAACCGAATACAGCAAATCATCAAGAAAATCATACACCATGACTGGTAGGATTCATGCCAGGGATGCAAGGATAGTTCAATATTTACAAATCTATAAATGTAATACACTATATCAACAAAGTGAAAACTAAAAACCACACGATCCTCTCAATTGATGCAGAAAAGACTTTTGACAAAGTCCAACACTCATTCATGTTCAAAATCCTACAGAAAATTGGAATAGAAGGTCTCTACCTCAATTTAATAAAAGGCATGTATGACAACCCAACGGCTAATATACTTCTAAATGGGGAAAAACTGAAATCTTTTACTCTTAAATCAGGTACAAGACAAGGATGCCCTATATCACCCCTCCTATTCAATACAGTTTTGGAATCATCAGCTACAGCCATAAAACAAGAGGGAGAAATAAAAGGAATAAGAATAGGTAAAGAAGAAGTGAAATTATCACTATTTGCAGATGACATGATACTTTACTTAGAAGACTCAAAAAACTCCACCAAGAAGCTACTAGAATTGATACACAAATTCATTAGCATAGCAGGATACAAAGTCAATACTCAAAAAGTCAATAGCATTTCTCTACACAGATAACCAACATACTGAGCATGAAACTATAGAAACAATACCTTTTACAATAGCACCATGGAAAATGAAATATCATGGAATTTATCTAACTAAAGAAGTTAAAGATCTTTTCACAGAAAATTAAAGTATTCTGAAAAAAGAGATCATAGAGGATTTCAGAAAATAGAAAGATATTCTCTGTTCCTGGATAGGAAGAACCAACACTGTGAAGATGGCCATACTCCCAAAATTGTTGTACAGATTCAATGCAATCCCTATCAACCTACTAACAAAATACCTCCCAGACCTAGAGAAATCATTCCTACAATTTATTTGGACCAGAAAAGACCTAGAATAGCAAAGGCAATCCTGGTCAACAAACACAAGATGGGAGGCATCACAATTCCTGACTTGAAATTATACTATAAAGCTACTGTGATAAAATCAGCATTGTATTTGCAGCAAAATAGACCTGAGGACCAATGCAATAGACTAGAAGATGCAGAGGCCTCTACAAGCATAGTTAACAAGGAGGCCAAACACACTTACTGGAGAAAAGATAGCCTCTTTAACAAATGGTGCTGGAAAAATTGGCCCTCCACATGTCGAAAACTAAAACTTCACCCAGCTCTATCACCATGCACTAAGCTAAAGTCAAAATGGATTAATGATCTAAACATTAAAAGAGAAACACTCAGTCTCCTGGAAGAGAAAGTAGGAGGAACTCTTGAAGACACAGGGGTAGGTAAAGAGTTCATGAACAAACATGTATTCACACAGGAAATACTTGAAAAAATTAACATCTGGGACCACCTGTTATTGAGAAGTTTTTGCACATCGAAAAAAAAAATTACCAACAAAGTAAAAAGAAAGCCCACAAATATTTTAAAAATCCTAACTCATAAGCACTCAGACGCAGTTCTGCTCTCTAGAATTTATAAAGAACTAAAAACCATCAAGGTCCCTAAATGTAAAGACCCAATCCAAAAATTGGCATAGGAGATGAATACACACTTCTCAGAGGATGAAATTAAAGAAGCGAATAACATATGAAAAAATGCTCCACATCACTAGTCATCCATGAAATGCAAATTAAAACAGCACTGAGATATCATCTCACTCCAGAAAGAATGGCTATCATTAAAAAAGAGTCAACCAACAACAAATGTTGGAGAGGCTGTGGGGAAAAGGGAACACTTCTCCACTGTTGGTAGGAATGTAGACTGGTGCCACCATTATGGAAATCAGTGTGGAGACTCCTGAAGAAACTAGGACTGGAAATCTCATTTAAGCCAGCTATCCCCATACTGGGAATTTTCCCATAGGAGCTGAAAACTTCATATCACAGTGATATATGTGTACCTAAGTTTACAGCAGCACAATTTGTGATATTGAAATCTCGGGAAGAGCCAAGATGCCTGTTAAAGAGGAATGGTTGAAAAAGATGTGGTATTTTTATGCAATGTAGTATTACTCAGCTGTAAAGAATGATAAATTTGAAGCCTTCATATTTAAGTGGATGCCACTTGAAGATATACTCAGAAGAAAAGTAAACCAGGCCCACATGTGCAAATATTGTATAGTCTCCCTAGTATAACTCAAAAGAAGAACTGCAAATAGAAATGTATAACACAATTAAAAGGAAAGTGAGAACTTTGGGATTGGACCATGAGGAGAGGGCAAGGAGAAACACTGAGAAACATGACAGGGGCAAGACCATCCATTTATACACACTAGATGGGTAAGACAATGATCCTGAGAAAGATCAGGAGATTTTTGAAACTAGCAGTTAAGTGGTAGAATTCTTACCCAGACTAACTGCATATGCTGATACCTGTAAACCAAGCAACTGCACTGTATTTAACAAAGTATAATAGGAGGGTCATGTTTCAAATGCCTGCCATTCCTTTCTTCTAAATATGTACTTCTTGTCATGACATACCAACTATTACTATATTGCCCCTTTTTAAAGGGTAATAAATGAAAATAAGACCAAAAATGTCATAAAACTGTCCTGCTACAATGCTACTATGCTGTATATGGATGGATTTTTAATTATCTATGCAAATATATGTAAGTGTTCATTCCTATTTTTTTTTAAAAATGTTTTTTTCTTCTTCATATTCTGTATAGACTTAGAGTTTAGTATCTCAATACTTGATGGAAAATACATGTTCCATGTTATGCCTATGATGTCTGATATTTAGACTAATAGTGTGGGTAAACTGAACTGCATATGTTGTAGAGTAATAATAAACTTCTCTTCTGGAGGGTCAACTACCTAACTTTGCAGATCAAAAACTGGACAAAAAGAAAGGCTGAAGGTCAGCCAACATTTTGGCCCTTGCCTTTCAAGGTCAGTGAAGACTCAGGACATAGAAGAACTTGTACTGCAACATCATGTAACTCTGTTGTGACCCAAAATTTCTGATCAAGGAGATTATGGGGCCACAGAGGAAGGCGATCAATGATGTACAGTGTGCCTAAGGAGAGTCACATGGAGAGAAAACTCTCTCAGGCTTCCACAGAGAGCAAATTGGTCAAGCAATGGCCGTGACTCCTCCACAAGGCTGACACTGACAAGGGATCTACAAAGTGTGGTACACGGTTACAGGATAAACCCTGAGGACACCTGACTGACCTTATCTGACACAAAAGTTACATTTCTTGCTATATAGGTCTTGCTTTAACTCAGTCTTAACCATCCAGCAGAAAAGTATAAAAATGGAGGTGTATAATGTAAAGTCATATTAATATACTGAGCTATGAATGGCTCAAGTTAACAACCTCTGTGGATAACCCACTTCTGTTTTGGACTGCTGATCTGTGTTGGATTGTTTTATTTAAATATATATATATATATATATATATATATATATATATATATATATATATATATATATATATATATATATATGCTATCTATGTTTTGAAAATCTGTAACATATTATTGTATGTTACCCTGTTTATGTCATTTTTTCTATTTGTTTTTGCTTCTATTTTTCACTCTTCAATTTAAAATACAAATAAATAAATTAAAAAATAAAATAAAAATACATACTAATCACATCCTTCATTAAATAAAATTATTACATTCGTAACTATTCAAAACATCATTTCTAAAAATGTATGGATATCTCTCCTAGCTATTTCCTCCTTTTTAACAAAATAAACATAGGTCTCATGATGTTCTTCTGAATGTCTACCACAAACACTGTTATGGTTTCTGTCTAGTTGTTCCTCCAAGTCCCATGCTGTCATGGGAAGACTTTTTGAGTTTGTGATTATGCCCCAGCCTGGGGCAGACAGGCTGAATGCAACTTAAGGGAGATAGACTTCCTCTCTATAGCCATTTTTGCTGCTACTCCTACCTTTTCTCTCTGCTCTTTTTTTACCATGATGAAAGGTTGCTCTCTGTCATGAGGCCCCCTGCCTTGAAGCAAGTTGAGTACAGACTGAAACCTTCACTGACTGAGCTAAATAAACCTTTCCTTCCTTCAGTTTGTGTGTCAGTTATTTGTCCAAGCAATGACAGAAGAGTAGCTGAGATAGAACTTGACACTGGAGGAATGTGGTCATTGCTGTGTGTTATAATCCTGACCATGTGGATTATAAACTTTTGGCAATGACTTATAGGAAGAGATAGGACAGGTTTCGAGATGTCGCCTACAAGAGAAGTGCTGGAACAGCTTCAGCTGTTCTGTATGCGAGATTCTGGTCAGAGCTCAGAAGACCAGAAAGCTGATAGAAATCCTGCCTGTAAAGACCAGGCTGGGGAGGTCTCTTGTGGGAAGAAGGATGCATTGGTTGTTGGACTCAAATGATTTGTGTTATGGCTTGGTAGAAACTTTGTCTGAATTTTACTCATATCTAGAGACCTTGCCTGAGACTGAGATTAAGCAAAGTGCAGTGATTAATATTTCAAAAGAAATTTCAAAGCAGCCAAATATTGAGGTAGTGGCATAGCTATTGTTGGGGACTTTTAGTCAGATTTATGTTGAGAATCAAGAGCAAAATGCCCAGCAGGATGATTTAAAAAGTGAGTTTGGCCAGAAAGAAAGCTTCAGTAAAGCTGTGGAATGCAAAGATAGAGCTGAGAGTATCTGCACTGCTGAAAAGGAAAAAAGAGAATGGAAAGAAGAAAAGGAAAAAAGAGAATGCCTGAGGGCATCACAGGAGGTGGCAGGTCTCCACCATTTTCAGCCTCAAAATTACAAAGGGACTTTGCCTTGGGGAAAAAAGTGTCAGAGCCCCACGTTCCAGAATGGTGGCAGCAGTCACATGAAATCCCAGGATGGCAATGGCATGGAGAATTTATTCCTTGAAGTCAGGGTCAGAGTGCTCAGAGATCCAGGAACTCAGGCCCTACAGCCAAGAGAAAAGAAAGTCTGGATTCTGCTCCAGCTGGAGCAGACCTTGGTATCATCCACATGGTGCTAGTTTTAGGTGCTTTCAGAATGCAGAAGTTCTAGGTTAAGCAGGCTTCCACCTACATTTCAGAAGACCTAGGAGGCCAGGCAGTGTGCCCCTGCGAGGGCAGTGTGAAAAGCTGTGAGTCAGAAGCTTCGTCAGTGGAAATCGCAGAAGTTTTGGAAAGCCAGGAACATGGCTCATCTAAGGGAACTGCCAGGAAGAAGCAAAGCCAGCCTGAGAGAAGACCTGGGAGCTACAACCACTAAGAGTGCTGTAGGGCTGGGGCCTTAGGGAGCTCACAATTTGCTACAGATTGCTTCAGATGTCCCACATGGAACTGCAGGATTTAGTGTTTGCCCTTATGGATTTGGGACTTGTTTTGGTCCCAATGCTTTATATTTTCCTGTCATTTGTACCTTTTGGAACAGCAATGTTTATCTTGTGCCACTCAATGTTAGAAGTGTTTAAGTTTTAATTTGTACAGGGGCTCACAGCTAAGAGTTTGCCTTAGATCTTGGAGGACACTCGGGACTTGGACTTTTTAGCAATGCCGAACTGTGAGGACTTTAGGGATGAACTAAAATGCCTTTTGCACGAATGGATATGCATGAGACTTTGGGGCTCAAGGTGCAGAAATAATGGTTTGTGTCTAGTTGTCCCCCCAAAGCCTCATGAAGTCGTGGGCAGACTTCCAGGGTTTGTGATTACCTCATGATCCACTGGGATTATGGGTGTGAGTGCTGCACCCAGCCTGGGGCAGAGGCGGAATGCAACATCAGGGACACAGACTTCCTCTGTGCTACTGTTGCCACCACTCCTGCCTTCTGCTCTCTGCTCTTGCTCCCACCATGGAAGGGCACCCTCTCTCTGTGCTGCCTCAGAGCCAGCTGAGTATAGACTGAAACCCCCGCAGCCTGTGAGCTAACTAACCTTTCCTTCCCCCATCTGTGTGTCCGGTATTTGTCCAGCAATGAGAGAACAGTAACAGAGACACCCACTCTGAACGTGAATGCCCCTTTACACCTGAATGAAATGCAAGCTGTTCTTCTCAGGGATGGGCCCTGGCACCAGGAAGCATACGGACTGAGGCAGTGAGCTCCAGGCTCCAATATGGCTACAGCCCTTCCTGGTTTCCCTGGCACCTGTTTTTTTCCCATATAAAATGGGGTTGTGTTACAGCATTCATTTTTTAGATCTAATCATTTGAAATTACCACCAACTAAGGAACTCAAAGCAACAATGTTTTCTCATAGGTCTGGAAGGCAGACCTGTACAGTAAGGTGCTGGCGGGTTGCTTCACTGCAAAGGCTGGATACCAGCTCCTTCCCTGATTTTGCAGCCTTCCATGGCTCCTGGCATCCTCTCTGGCCTCTGCTCCTTCCTCCAGAAGTGGTCCTTCCTAGGTTTATGTCTCCTCCTCCTCTTATAGGACACCAGTCGTTGCATTTAGAGCGTGCTCTAACATCCAACACAAGTTCATCTCAATATCTGTACTTATGATGTCTGGAAAAATCCAGCTTTCAGCTCGCATCACGCTCTGGGGTCTGGGGAGAGCTGGTGCAGGGAGCATGCAGGTAACCCAGTACACATGCCTTTGGGAAAGCATAATTTCATCATCCTCGGGAAAGCTGATGAGCCTCCCCCAAGAATGCAGGCTCCACGAGAGTCCTGGCCCATGTCTTCACACGAGCAGTTGTGCAGCTGTGATTTAGATTAAAAAAGTGGCTACTGCTAGAGCAGTGTGCAGAGCCACTACCCGCTGAATGCCCAGGCACTCTCCTGAGCACTTTTTCTCTTCCTGCTCCTAAGCTCAGGCTTGCAACAGTGACTCATAAACAGAAGGAGGGGCTCTCTTTTCAAAACCTGACCTATTGCAGCCATTTAAATTCTAAGAAATACAAATGTGTCTAAGAGATCTTCACATCTCTAAAGAATACAAATGTTATGAAGAAAGTCATCCTACTAAACGTCAGAAACTTGCTTCTGGTCTTTTCTACCTAATGTGCTCCTGGTCACCTGAAATCTCACCTGGCCTGCTGTCCACTCAGCTCCTTGGCCTTGCATTTCCTTCCCCTGGCATAACGTCATCCATTTTTCAAAGACAGAAAACAGCAGACTTATCGTGCACATAGCAGCCGTGCTGCCAGGAGGAGAGGCAGACGAGACCCTCCCTAGCTCAGGCCTCACACCCTTCTCTTTCTTAGCCCTTTCCCACTGAGCCTCAACATGCCCGCTTACTGAGCCTAAGCAGTTTCTCACATTGAAACTCCTATAATTCTCGTCCCAAGCCTAAGTATTTTGCCTCATGTTTGCACATTTCACTTCAGTACATCTGGTCCTGCCTGGAGTCCCTGCACCCTGCAGACAGGACCTGACAAGGACAGGCAGGGTCACAAGGTCTGTGCTGCAGGCTGATGTGTTCTTCCATCCCTGGGGCTCAAGGCATGGACAGTTTTACCTTGTTCTCCTTCCAAGGCAAACATCTATTATTTCTACTGCAATTCCTTTCTTTTAGAGTATAACACGTTAGCAAGGAAAATTCTGACCTGTGATGTGTATGCAAAAGAAGCCAAACCAAAGATCAACTCCTACTTCTGTATCAGAAAAGTCCCCTTGTATTGCACAAAACCCTCCACCTTTCTACTTTCTCACATCCTATGGAAAGTCTATCCTAACATGTCACCCAACACATGCTACTAAGTGCACTATGACTGACTAAAATAACACAGACACTCCAATTACTTCAATACAAGTTTTAAAAAATACCCCACCTTCTCCTCAAAGTGGCGTCATTGAGTCTCCAGGAAAGTGGAGTGAGGAAGCTGATGCTCACCAGCTCTAAGCCCTAAAAGGCCCACCAGTGAGAAGTCACGACTTCCTGTAGGGCAGCCCTTACCTGGGTTGGGTTGGAGATACTCAATCGTTTTCGTCATTATTTCCATCACAGCCCTGCTGGTGACATCCACTTTCTGAAATGAGAAAACAGACATTCTAAGTGCCAGCAGCTGGTAGCCTTAGAGCCTCTGGCTTTCCCGAGTCGGTATACAATCAGGGATGGGCAACCCCATTGTGACAAGTCCCAGAGAGAAAGTGAGGGGCTCTGGGAACCCCCGAGAGCAATGGTTTCACACACAGCAGCTGTCTACCAAGACCGCAAAGGCCTATTCACCGAAGGACAAAGCTGATGATTTCCTAGTATCTATTTGAACATATACTTAATTATCTCCTAGTAAAAAACGAGGTACAGGTCATCATACATATTTTGCCCCCAGAAGCAAGTCCTGGATCGTGACAGCATCCAGGTTTTGTCACCTGCAAGAACTATGTGTGAAATGATTCCTATTGAACTTCTAAGAACATGCTAAGGACTTAAAACCTTCAGCAAACAGTTATAGTCAACCTTGAACAGCTAGGAAATTCTGAAGAGAATCTTGGTATTCCAGTTGTCTTGAAAGGGCGCGCCTGGCCAGCGGCAGGCCCATCAGTCTGTCACGTCGTCCCAGTAGGCCCTTCTGCCCTGGAGAGGCGCCAGGAGCTGTATAATGCAGTCAGGGCCTTTCGGCCTTCCCTTCTGGGCCTGCTCTTACCACTACATGAGCCACTCACTCAGGCCACAGGGAAAATGACTGAAGGGGGGTGGCAAGTGCCTCCTCCTATTGAGGATAGCGTGGATGACAAAGGGTTTTTTGTTTTGTTTTAATGGAGATTAAGGGCTTCTCCCTGAAATCTAAGAAATCTCCATAACTGATAGCATTCCCATGTAAAATCAGCTTTGTATGTAGGGAACTTCCTTCTCTTCCATAGTCTCTCATTAAAACATTTTAGTTTGCCAGCTGGATGTGTGGTTCACACCTGCACTGCTCAGGAGGCTGAGGCAAGGGGGTTACTGTGAATTTAAGACCAATATATGCTGTGTAGCAAGACCTTGCCTCAAAAACAAAACAAGCCAAAAGAAAGATTTTACTTTTTCAATACTTAATAATTTTTCCTGTTCAAGAACAACTGGGATGGGGAAAGAAGAAAAGAAGGAAGAAAAAATGATACATAATAGCTAACATAATTATACTACTAATTACTAATTTCTTTTAATCCATTGAAAATATCAGTTTGTGCTTAAAATTGGTTAACTTCACATGCCTACATCTTATAATCTGAGCACCTACCTCAAAAACAATATGCAATACATTAACCAATGTTAATGCTTTATTATCCTACTTTAAAACTCTCTATCATAGTTTTTCTTTTTGTACCTTTCTCTCTTCAAAATAAAATTTTTGAATGTAAAAATGTTTCCCATTCCATGGGCATCATATTACTGTTATGTTTGCTATTATCAGGAACACATCCAGGAACACACTTGCTCTTATGAACTTAAAAATTAATAAAATCAACATTAAGTTCCCTTTCTTTTGCGCACACCATGGATGGGTCCTACACCAGGTCCTTCAGCTGACTCACATTTCAAAAACTTGGAGGCTAAGGAACTGCAATGCCAGTATTACGTTTAGTCTCCAGAGCGGGATTTTTGCCTTAAAAAAGAGCCAACAATAAAAGTTATCCCACCATCCCCTGTGCCTTGACCCAGCCCCCTACAAGGAGTTAGTGCCACCCAGATGGCACCTCTCACTGAGGCAGACCACTTATCACTTCTGGTTACCTGACCCAGGCACCACCGTAGAGCAAGCTCTGCGTAAGTACTTCACGACACACACTCAACAGGGAACAGCTTTTAGCAAATGCATTTGCTAAGCCCTTATGTTGCCTGGACTCTGACAGACAATCGCTTGATGCAGTTAAAGACCTTCAGAGGAGAGGCCAGCAATAGCAGCGCAACTAAGCCTATGTCTAATGTTTTCAGTGTTTAGCTAAGGCCAGGAGGGATGCGAGCTAGCAGGCTCATGCAGAGGTGACCATGGGAAGTGAAGTGGCTCTCGGGTCCTCATCCGAAGTCGCTTATGAAGAGCGCCAGGACTGAACTGCCTAAGGACCAGCAACACTCTACGTCATCTCTCAGCAGGAGGCGTGCTGACTTCCACTTCCGTCTGCTCTAGCATCAGCAGCACTAGGACTCTGCCAACCTATGCTACGGCAGCCACCAACCAGCTGGGAGCCTTAATCTGCTAAAACCCTGTCTGCACCCTGCTTAAGGGACCAGCTACAAAGGTTATTCACATATCCAAACTGGCAATACCTAGAATATATTCTCTTATTACCAGGCCTGACCAAAGTACCATGAAGATAGTATATGCACAGATCTCTTATTGCAAATAAGAGTGGGTATAGCTCAGTGCTAAAGTTCTGGGTTCTATATGAATACTAAGAAGAAAAACAAAATCATTGATTTGTCAGAAAGTACCAACATTAGCAATAAATTACTTGCTACAAAACTAACAATTGAGGCCAGGGAGATAGTTCAGTGGTCTAAGAGCCTGCCTGACAAGTGCAACGATCCAGGTCCAAACACCAGTACCACATGCTGCCCTGGACCCGTGCTGTGCCAGCCACCAAAACCTGGCACATGGTTCATGCTTATAATCTCAGCACTGGGGAGGCCGAGACAGGAGGGTGACTATGAGTCCCAGCAGTGTAGGGAACCCTGTAACAAATCTTAAAAAAACAACAACAACAAAAAATTTATAAATGTATTTGGTCCAGGGTCTTCCTACATAGCTGGGACTCGCAGTGATCCTCCTGATAAGGCAGGTACCTTTCATCATTTTCAGCCTCCCCAGTGCTGGGATTACAGGTGTGCACCACCATGCCTGGTCTTGGGGGCCTGACCCAGGGGCAGGACTGGCACAGCATGTGGTACTGGGGATT
>PVKA01010114.1:0-65569 GCA_004027165.1 Ctenomys sociabilis | reverse complement strand
GTTGTAGAAAGAAAAAATCATGATGTGTGTGTATAGACAGTACAGTTGGGATAGATAATGCTGGGCTTCTACATAATTCTATGATAGGCAAGATCTGCACTAATGGTGGTTGGACAGGATATTATGTCGGCTTTTAGTGCTATGGTCATCCACTAGGTAAATAATTATTGAATTTTTGATATAATTCAGCTATAAAAAATCCTGTAAATATAATATCATGTATGCACCTTGTACAATACCAAAACGTTATGAAAACAGTTTGTAATGTATTAATTCATGGACTCTGTATGGTTAAGGTGTTTTGAAACTGTCTGATTGACATTTGTATTTTAATAAAATAAAAATAAATGAAAAAAAAAGAGTGTAGCTGCTTACTTATTTTTTATACCTGAATTATATCAAAAATTCAATAATTATTTTCCTAGTGGATGACCGTAGTACTAGAAGCTGACATAATATCCTGTCCAACCACCATTAGTGCAGATCTTGCCTCTCATAGAATTATGTAGAAGCACAGTGTTATCTATCCCAACTGTACTGTCTATACACACACATCATGATTTTTTCTATCTACACCCCTTCCTTTGTCTACACCTGTCAAAAGTGGGGACTCCATTGACATTCAACTAACTTAGGTGCTTGAACTCTACAACACAATCCAACACCATCCAGCATTCTACAACCATAGTGAGTTACTCAAAGAAAATGTCGACCATAGCCATTTACAGCTCAGCTTAATATCATGGCCTCACGATGTATACTTCATTTTTATACTTTTCTGCTCGATGGTTAAGACCTAGGTAGATCAAGACTTATATACCAACACATGAACTCTATATTTCCTATGTGGTCAGTGAAGTCCTCTCAGGGTTTATCTTGTAGTCCTGTACATTATTCTGTAGTTCCTTTATCTGTGTCATCCATGTGGATGAGTCACGGCCAATGCTTGACCAGTTTGCTCTCTTTGAGAGCTTGAGAGAAAGTTTTCTCTTCATGTGACTCTCCCCAGGCACACTTTAGAACTTCAGTCTCTTTCCTCTGTGACTCCATAATCTCCTTGTTCAGAAAATTTGGAGCTCATCTGAGTTTCATGATGTTGCAGTACAGGTTCTCCTATGTCCTGAGTCTTTGCTGACCTTGAAAGGCTAGGGCCAAAATGTTGGCTGGCCTTGTGGCTCTTCTATTTTTCCAACTCTGACTTGTGATCTTAGGTTGTTAACCATCCAGAAGAAAAGCTGATTAGTATCCTGCAGCATATGCCATTCACTTTGCCTTATCTGACTCAATTGATTTTACTTGTTGTACATTACCTTTTGTATTTCTGCTTTTCGCTTGTTATACTAGGGAGACTATACGATATTTACATATGTGTGTCTGGTTTATTTCACTTATGAGTATATGTTCAAGTGGCATCCACTTCAGTATAAATGCTTCAAACTTATCATTCTTAATAGCTGAGTAATACTCCATTATATAGAAATACCACCTTTTTCAGCCATTCCTCATGTGATAGACATCTTGGTTGTTTCCAAGATTTTGCTATCACACATTGTGCTGCTATAAACATAGGCACACATATATCTCTATGATACAATGTATCCAGATCCTTTGGGAAAATTCCCAGTAGGGGGATAGCTGGCTTGAATGGGATTTCTAGTCCTACTCTTTTGAGGAGTCTCCACACTGACCTCCACAATGGCTGTACCAGTCTATGTTCCCACCAGCAGTGGAGAAGTGTTCTCTTTTCCCCACAACCTCTCCAACATTTGTTGTTGGTTGATTTCCTTATGATAGCCATTCTTTCTAGAGTGAGATGATATCTCAGTGTTGTTTTTATTTGCATTTCACGAATGGCTAGCGATGTGGAGCATTTTTTCATATATTTATTCACTTCTTTAATTTCGTCCTCTGAGAAGTGTATATTCATCTCTGATGCCCATTTCTGAATTGGGTCTTTAAATTTGAGGGCCCTGTTATATCTTAGTTCTTTATAAATTCTAGACAGTAGACCTCTGTCTGATTGCATATTAGTTAGGATTTTTAATATCTATTTTTTACAGGAAAAAAGAAAGTAACAAATATTTGCTATCCTATTATATGAAAATAAGTTATTTAAATTATCATTTGAGTTGTATTTAGGATGAGGTGGATCATGACCAACAAAGCCCTTCTTTCCTGTTTGTGTATTCCACTCAGCCATCAAAAGCTGGACATATCCTCCAGTGCACCCCTTCTCCTTTGGTTAGCCTGGACCATGACTTTATTTGACAAAAATAGAGTATAGATAAAAAAATGATGTTAGATGGATATTGGGGCTCACATCTGGAGTCTCAGCCCTCTGGGAAGTTGAGGGAGGAGGATCTCAAGTGTAAGCCCAGCCTGGTTGACCTAGCAACTTAATAGGCCTTGACTCAAAATTGAGATTTCATTTATTTATTTATTTATTTTTTGTTATGAGGAATCAAACTCAGGACCTTGTGCTTGCTAGGGAGATACTTCCTTGACTCCAAATAAAAAATGAAAAGGGCATGGAGTTAGCTTAGTACGAAGGCAATGGGCTCAATTCCTGGAATGGAAACAAAGAAAGTCTAGGTTATCCTATGAGTAGACGGGCTATGCTGAAGCACAGGCCACTAGGAGAGAAACTGAGGCACACGGGTGACGCAGACTAGAGTTCTGAGTGAGATCTCGAACCTCCGAGCCTGTCTCAACTCCCTCTCAACATCCTATAGCTGCATGAGTGATCCAGGAAGCACCCTAAGGAATAGAAGAACCGCTCTTCCTGCCTATAGCGTCATGAGAAATATGGATTTGTTGCTTCAACAGCTAGGGTGTAGGAGTTTTGACAAATCGCTAGGCTATATTGTCATACATAAGTAATTTGATAGGTTTTAGGGAGCAGATAATTTTTCTTTAGCCTTTAAGGCTGGGTCTTGCTTGAATTTATAGGGTGAATTCCCAAGACCTTAACAAAGTGGCTTATTCTACCTTGAAACATTCACTTACTAGTAGATGGTCAGAGCTTGCAGATACATTGGATAATGGCAGAGCTTCTAAGGGTCATTAAAGAGGCAAGGCCACAGGTGCTACTGATTTTGTCACAGGTCTCTGGCCCAATGCCCATAAGATGACCATCAGGCAGAGGTTAATGGGTGGCTCAGAAACATAATTCTTTTCTTAGGGCCAGGAGAGGATAACTGGTTGCTCCATCACTATATTCAAACCACAATGACTGCTGGTAAAATGAAATCTGGAGATAGCAACCCCTTATTTACCGTGTGTCAGCAAAAGAGGAAGAGGGGGCAGGTGTTCACTAGGTAGGTTTAGATATAAATTATAAAGTTTTTTTTTCCTGGACAAAAAAATGGCAATATATTTGAAATTGCTGGTGTATATTTCTGAGCTATTAGTTTTCAAGACTTCTTACCTTTTACAGACTCATCTCAAGTCTGCGTTTGAAACCAGATGGTTTATTCTTGAACTGCAAGACTGAAATATTAACCTTTAATGTATGCACTTACTCACTGAGAAGTTGGTTACTTCTACATCTTTTCTGAATGATCTTGGTGATAAGATTGTTTTTATTTTTTTAATGCTTATAAGGCTTTTTTAATGGAGAGTTAACCAATCATCTGATTTGGATGTTTTAAAATATAAAAGTCAGAAATAAATTTGCTCAGGCACTCTGGATGAAAGGGCTGCCATTGTTCCATAATCTCGAGTTGTGAAGAGGCAATTTTAGTTATTTTATATGTGGGTTGACAAGTGAGCTTTCTGTGAGCTAGAGTTGGTAAAACAAAGACTTATTCAAGCTGTGAAATGCACTCAAGAGTAAACAGCAATAAAGGACAAGAGGCTTATTTTGTCAGATTTATTTTTGATGATTGTGCAGGCTTCTGATTACGGGGGAAAAGGCCCATTTAAAATTTTGGAATGATGGATCTCTCATCATGGGGGCAGGTTAGTTTGACTGCAGAAGAGAACAGATGAAAAAGCTTTATCCCAATCAAGAGCTACCAGTTGCTCCCTATCTTCTAAGCATCATATGTGCTTAATAGTTTTTAAAGTTTACAATCGTTGCAGGTTTTATAATACATTTTAAAATTTTCACACAACTTCTACTTTCTGGGGACCTGCTCTAAAGGCCACACTTCAATCCACCTGGACGTATAGAAGCTGTAAGAATTAGTTTTGCAGCTATGTTATGCTATTTGGCCCTACATAAACAGGAACTTAATGTAGTTCAGTCAAGCCATGACCAAATCTGTCAAATGTCACAAGCCTTATCTGTTGTTATTTCCCTAAGTATTTTCAAGGAAATAAAAGTGAAATAAATTGTTCACTGCAGGTAGGGAATTACTACTGAGGAAAATAAAGAAATATGTTGGCATTAAAGTGCTTGAAGGAAGATAGACTGAAATACCTTGGCGTTGACTGTTAAATGTAAACGTGGAAGGTGAATGTGGGATTAGGGAAGGAGGAAAGCATCTTTATAATTTGATTTTGCTGTGTTAGGAAAAGGAGCTATAATTCTATTCAGGTAAATCCAGTGGCTTTTTTGTTATTACCACATCTAGCCCCTGTTTACATAAAGATCTCAGTGATGTTTGCTTCAAGTCAACTTCTGCTTTTGATGTGCCTTAAACATTACATTCTTTCTAAAATGGTGCTGTAATTTTAACCTTGGCAATTTTGCGTAGCATGGTTTTCACATTATAGGGACAGAGTGGGAGAGGTTCTCTGACAACTTAATTGATTTGATTTTGTATTCTTTGGCTCATGTTTGGGCTAAAAAAGAACTACTTGGAGTGACCTCATCTTAGCTGCGCAAGGTTTCAGGTACAACGCAAGCCTGAGTCTTCATCTTTATTTGTGCTTCCAAGTTCCTGTTGGTGATTATGAAATTTGATTCCAATATTTTTTGTTATTATTTCATTGCTTGTCAGGAAGCAGATTGAGTAGTTTGGGGGGAAAACATCAATAAAAGTTTCCGGCTTTCATGATTTGATTTCATCTATCAGCAAGAAGTATTGATGTTTGTGGACAGAAACTGCTTAGATTTTTCTTCCTGACCAAATGAGTATGAGGTGGCATTCATTACTCTAATGGATAGACAGCCATGAGCCGACGACCACTTCTCATCTGATGAGTCTTTTTTTTTTTCCTTGTTTTTGAATTTGAATTCTATTTGGCACATACTGCAGAAGAATTAAAAGTTTTGCTTCCAGATACCTTAGCTTTCTTATAGAAAAACTCAATCTTGTATTTCTATGTGCTGTAAAGGTTAGAAGCTTAGAATATGGCTTAATTATAAGAGTTTGTAATAATTACAGCAAGCATGGGGTATCAAACAGAATTTATACTATTCATTCTGAATTCGCTCAGGCCCAAACCTGAGCATAGAAGGTGCCTTTAATTCTTTTTTTTTTTCAATTAATTTTATTGAGAAAAAAATTTTCAATGAGATAGCTTCAAAACAGGTTGGTAGGAGAGTTATAACAATTAATACGTTGCATATTGTTGTCTTTGTAGTAGTCATTCATAGCACAGGGTGCAGACATGATATTCATCTGATGAGTCTTATGCACAAAAACTTTATTTCTTTCAACGTGGTATCCAAGATGATAAGATCTGTTCTGCTATTTTACTTGGAAAGTATTTAGTCATTTAAAATATCAAGTAAATCTGAGTAAGAACTGCTCTGAGATTATAATAAACTGTTTTTCATTTAATTGGAATGCTTTAAGATATACTCTCTCATCAAATTTTCTTCACCTTAAAACTAGTAGTGATGAATTATTGAATAATGAATTATTCAATTATTGAATCCGAATTTTTAACAGTGTTAGAAATTTAATATTTAGGTTAGCTACACATTTTGACTGAACTTGAAATATTTTAGTTTCCTCTTCACTGAAATAATAGAGATGTGATATTGTGCTATTTCATTTTTCAGTTTTGCAAAGGGAACAATGCAACACAGGACATATATTTTATAAATAACAGCTATCCGAAGAGTCACATATTACAGGAGAATGTTGGACATCTGTCCATGCACTAAAGATCAAGGAATCCAGCTGAAGGCTTGGGTCCCATGATAATGTCCTACGAGTCCTGGTGAAGACCTTGAGCTCATAACAGTGCCTGTTCAACTAGAGGCCAAGAGCCCATGACGCTCTCATGCAGGTTCATTTCATGGATCTGCACTGGGAAGGCCCAAGGGTCAGTGGTGGAAACTAGAAAATCTATGCCAGTGGGATGAAGGATCTTTGCTAGCAGGCTTAGGGCTCTGTACTGGAGGCAGGAAACAATGCTCAAGTTAAAACCAGAGCTACTCCAAAAGGCACCACAGCCATACTCAGCAATAAGGAGGTTCCAAGCTCCTCCAAAAATTAGGAAAGCTAAATTCTCATCAGCAAAGCCAACATGACAAGCTTCTGCGGGAGACTGAGAAGTGCACCATCCTCCCCTCTGGAGCCAAGATGCAATGCTCAAGAGGAGGACCAGAGCCCCCCCAAAATGAACCACAGCCATCCTCAGTGACAACAAGGTCCTGAATGCTTCCTCCTCCAACAAGAACAACCAAAGTCACCAGGAAAGCCAGCATAGCAAGGTCCCCCCAGAAGAATAGTCCAAGAGAACCAGCAGCTTCCTAAAACTCCCCAACAGCTTCTACCAGCTCCCACCAGCCTCTTCAACTCCAGCTCACATTTTGCCTCTTATGCTGCTGGCAACAACCTTCAGGTGGGCTTCCTACCCGACTGAGTTCAGCTGGGTGCTACAAGTTGCCCGCCATTTCTCTGTCCACCACATGTGCGTATGTGTTTTTTAATATATTGATATAAAGTTAAGATAAAAAAATAGCCTGTGTGTTTTGGTCAGAAGATTTGGGAACAGAGAAAACTTGCTCATAATGGTATCATAAAGCATAAAATAAGGATAATCTTAACAATAAAGAATTATATGAGAAAAATACTAAGCACTTGAACAAACCAGATAATTTCTTTGTTCTTAAGTGAAATGCCACATTATTGAGATCTCAGTCTCTCTGTGCTAATGAAGCCATTTAATATCTCAGTGACATGGCCGATGATTGTATTTTTCTCTTTGAAGTAAGACCACGCAGAAGTTACTGCTGTTCAGTTATTATGTTTGATGTAGAAAATGAATAAGGAATGAAAAATTCCAACAAAGGAATAGCAATAGGGGAGATATTAAAATATACTATAAAGCCTCAGTAATTAAACCAGTGTGGAGCTAGTGTCTGATCAGATAGTCTAGTAGAAAACAAGGGCAACTCCATGAACAGATCCATTACAGATTGAAATTTAATATCTAATAAAGATAGTACCTAAATTCTCTGTGGAAACCATGGACTTTTAAAATAAATGGTGTTGAGAAAAGTGGCCATTTCAGAAAGCATAAAATTGTATCTTTACATAAAACACTAGAATAAACTGCAAATGGATCAGAGATTTAAATGTAAGAAATGAAATCATTCAAGTACAAAAATAGGACATCTGTGAATTCCTCCGTAACTGTAAGTGGAAAAGCTTTTTGGGTGTCACTCAAAGTGCAGAAGCAATAAAGTAAAAGATTGACAAAATTTGACCTTAAGGAGTATTTGCAAGGGAAAATCATTAGCAAAGTCAAAAGACAAGTTACCAATTGAAGGAATGTATTTGCAATGTGTACAAAAGAAAAAAAAATGCCAATTTACTTAGTAGCGAAGGGACTTGTAAAAGGTAAGGGGAAATTAAAGGACAAAACTTGATTTAAAAAACAGCCAAAAGACATAAATAGTTTACAGCACAGATATCTGACCTTTAAATATGTGAGAGGACCAAAAGTGCTTTTTTTAACCTTTCAGATTGGCAAAAGTGTAAAAGTTTGACAATATAATTTGTCGGTGAGGCTGTACGGAAACAGATACCATCATATTGCTGAGGGGCAAAATGTTACAACCTCTGTGGAAAAAAAATTTGATGATATTCAATAAAATTAAACATATAGTGATCATTTTTAGGATTTACTCTGAAGGTATATTTTTGTACAAATGCAAAATAATAGATATAAAGAGCTATTATGTTGCTCTTTTAAAAACAATTTATTTTCTGGGCCAGCCAGATAGCTCAGCAGATTAAAGCACCTGCTTAGACAGGCTCTGGAACAGGTTCAATCCCAGTGTGCTGTGCTCACCCTGCTCCCAGGGTGCGCTGAGACAGCCACAGAGACTGAGCTGGTGGCATGCGCCTGCAATTCCAGTGCTTGGGAGGCTGAAAACTGGAGGATCACTATGAGTCCAGTCTGTGTAGCGAGACCCTGTAGACTCTGTATTAAATATATTAAAAAATAAAATACAAACAACTTATTTTCAATTACCCTGTATGAACTTTACATACTAATGGTGGTCACTGATATTTTTGTTTTTGGGTGGAACCAGGAATTGAACTCAGGCCCTTGCGCTTGCCGGGGGGGGGGGTGTCACTGATACTTTAACGTATGTATATGGGTGCACTAATTAGTTTCAGTTTGTTATTGGCACTTCTCACATCCTCCTGTGGTGACTCTTCTATATTTGATTTGGCTTTAGTTTTCCAATTTCCACACATATTAGAAAACATGTAGTATTTGTCTTGTATTTCTGGGTTGGCTTATTTCATGTAGCATGGTGTCCTTCTGTTCTGTCCTGCTGTGTGTCATTATTTATAAGAATAAAATGTAGTAAAGGAATTTGTATTTCCAGCTATAGAAAAAGTAGTTAATGATAGTACAAAACATCACAGAGTATTGTATACTCATTAAATTTTGTAAACTGACTTCAAGAAACTAATACAATTTATTCCCATGTGAAAAACCTGGGAAAAGATATGCAAAAATGTAAAAAGGTACTGTTGCAATATGCATCTTCTAATAGTGTTTCCAGGAGATCCTGCTTCCAAATACTTACTGTTTATGTCATCTTCTTCCCCTGGGTGTGGCTGGACGTCACAGGTTTGTCTCTCAGGAAGAGACCATATCAAAAACACTGGGTTGTTATTTCTACTCTGAAGTTACAAAACACAGGCTTGTTGTGCTGGTGTCCTTTGACCCTCATTGTCTCTTATGCTTGCTGTGATGAAGAAGGCTCCTTAGGCAGCTCTGGTGAAGATCCAGTATGGAAGTGATGTCCTGAGTGCAGTATTTTGTGAGAAACTGAATCAACCCAGAAACTATCCAGTGAACTGGGGTGTGGATCCTGATTCAGGTGAGCACTGAGAAGACTGTCATTGGGGGGCCTTGGCTGCAGATCCATGAGGGACCCTGGCCTGACACGAATGCCTGTTTCTTGAGGGACCCTGAGAGGAAGGACTCATTCAGCCCCCTAAATTGTTAGACAGTGACTGTGCATTGCTTTAAGTTGCTAAGGGTTATGGTAACAGGTTATACAGCAATAACTAATGTAGTGTGTTGTGTTTACCTTTTTTTGATAAAGGAAGGCAAAAGACTGTTTCTTTTCAATGAAAATGATATATGGAGAAGGTAAATGAACAGTAAAACATGAGAGTAGTTGAAAAATTCTCTGTGAAGTAGATTTATCCTGCTAGATGTCAGATAAGCTTTATTCATGTTTCCCAAATTGAAGAATGGATTCTAAGAAACTACATAAGATAGGAGGGGGAAAAATTTATTAAGGGGGGGAGAGAATCTTGAGAGATAGGAGGAAATTTTTTGGAAGTGGATCCCACTTCTACAGAAAGTTTTATAGAGCAAAATCATAATGCGGATACAAACACACAAGGTGGGTACAATCTAGCTCAAAATTATGACCAACCAATAAGATTACAAGTAGAGCTATTTAGGTCATATTAGTCCAGTGGACCAGCAGGTCATACAGCGTGGGTACATGAGAAAACCAAAAACCAAAAACAAATGACAAAGATATTCTTAGAAAGGGATGAATTGGGACATCCTGATCGTCCATTTGGGTCGCGGATGTCCATAGACTCCATTGGACAAGGTGATTCCAGTTGTAGTATAATGTTGTTTGTTGCTTACCCTTTGGAAAGGCATGGAGGCTTCATCATTCTGTCTTTATTTTGAGGTCTACAGTGTGTTCCCAGCTTCTGCACTGGCTCTGTTGAGGCTTATTCCTGTCTGACTACAGATAGCTCTTCTATCTGGGTTAGCTGTCGATAATATTATCACCCTGTGCAGAACCTCCGGGTCCAAATACCAAGGTGCAGGTTTAGCATACCCATGGCAGCCTGCATACTGGTTTACTGAAAATTATGAATTCTAATTTCTGGTCAAACTTAAAATATGAACGTGTCTCAGATGAGATGTTTGTCTTCAGTTTTGAGAAGAATTTGTTTTCAGAAGTAGTAGTAGACCAGAAGGCAGGCTTATTGTTGCCTTTTAATACTTTGTTCACTGAGAAATGCTTGAGTTGAAAGAAGTCCCTATATGCATCAAGCT
This sequence comes from Ctenomys sociabilis, assembly GCA_004027165.1. NCBI lineage: Eukaryota > Metazoa > Chordata > Mammalia > Rodentia > Ctenomyidae > Ctenomys > Ctenomys sociabilis. Next base: position 55,111 of record PVKA01010114.1, on the reverse strand, counting down.
TTTGCAAAATCACATTTACTGCAGAAATTTAAGAAGTCTTTGAGATAATTTGGGGATTTTTAAAGAACTACAGAACTACCTTTCAAAAAATGTGTTTTTTCTTTACTGAATCTCCCAATGAAGAAAATGTATAATTTGCAAATACTAAGCAGGTGGTGGTTTTCAATCTTTTTTCTTTTTCAAGGGCTCTCATAACTTGCTTTGTATTAGTTAGATGGAAAAGAAAGGCTTGGCTACACTGGAAGATAATGGATCAATGAGGATTTTGCGGAGGAGTCCAAAAAGGCTTTCTTTCTTAAATCTCTGCAGGAATTTATAGTATCTTCCAGAAAGGAGAAGAGTGTCAGTGTAAAATATTAACCTTTGGAGAATTCTTAACATACTATGTGATATCACTGGTTTTTAAAAACAAAGCAAAACCATTACAAATTCAGATGAATCACTAGCTGCCTAAGGGAAAACAACTTTCTCTGACTATTTTCTTCTTGGATTATATAGTTATAATATCTTTCTTGTGCACACAGAAACACTGACCACAACTGTCTCTAAGCCTGATATTCTTACATATCAACGAGCTCAGCAAAAGAGACCTGATCTACATATGCATGTATTTTTAGTTGTTTTTCTTCAAGTGATAGAGTAGCTCTGTCAAGATAAGGCCACATGATGGAGTTGGCATTGCTGAGGAAAGGTACCATTTTTCATGGTCCCTCTGACTCTTTTATCTTTGCAGACTTGTTCCTGGAACTATGTCTTAGGCTGGGCAGGGCTTTAGACTGTCAACCCAGTAGGCTTCCTTGTTACTGGAGGCAAATGCGTTGTAGAGATGATCTAATCCCAGCTGCAGGAGAGAAGATACCATGGTACAATGACATGTGAGTTTGAAACATTCAAACAATGAATCCATTTGTTTCAGTTCTGACCAATTGGAATTTTTGTTTCACTTAGACGCTTTTCTGTGAATTATATAAATATTCCTTTGATGAAATTTTCCTAAGGAAACTATGATAAGAGAATATTAATTTTAGCTGTGGTAATCCCAAAAGTAATTTTCTAGCATGATCTCAACATATATCAATCCAAGTGGAAGTGTACTTTGTTTGGAGTCAGTGGAAATATGGCCCCCTCTTTTAAATGTTCCAGGAATCAAACTCAAGACCTTGCACTTGCCAGGCAGGTGGGCCTCTGAGCTATATCTCCAGCGCACGCCCTCCTTTCTTATAGGAAGAAGTGAATCATATTTTGAAATCTGACGTGAATTGAAGTTAGGTCACAGACAGACCACTGTTCTCCTAGAGAGTTTACATGAATGCAGAGTGAAGATTTTATGATTTTGAAAATAACTTCATGAACAAATCAGGCTACAAATACAACTATGCAGAGTGACAGTATTCTCCGAACAAGAGGAAGTGAAGAGAAAGTGACAAGGGTACAGTGGACAGTTGGCCCTGTGGGCCTGGGGCTCTGCTTGCTTGGAAGGCAAAAAGGAAGTGAGAAGATCACTGAGAAAGAGGCAGAGCAAGATGCCTGACATTTTGATGAGTTAGACAAGTAAATTAAATCCATAGCGGTGCAGGCCGGCAGCACAGATGTGAAATTGTAGCCCTTGAAGGGAGGAAATGGAACATAAGGCTTTTGCTACACGTGTGATTAAATCTCATGAGTCCATGGAGAGGAAAATTGAGATGCTGGAGAAACAAATGATGCTGTAAAAACCGAAGTGCACTGACTGAGGCAGAGGGTGGAGATCCCCCGGGGAGGTAAAGTTGTTTTCAATGATTTTTTTGCTCCAAGCTAACTATGAAGATAAGCTGAAGCTTCCCACCATTGAAGAATGAAAGCCCTCGGCTCTGCTGATAACCACAAGGAGCCAGTGCTCCAGTCAGCACCAGCTGCTGATGCTGGACAGAGAAGGCAATACAATTCAGCAAATCCTTGCCTTTAAATATTCTTACATTATTTAGACTCTGGCTGGAAGTAAAATTGGAGGGCTTTTTTTTTTTTTTTCTTTAACTTGTTAGTCTTCTTTCTCTTCCTAGATTTTGACTTCCTATTTTTGGTCCACATACTTGTTTTAAAGGAGTCTTTTGCCTGGAATTCTATGTTAAATGCTGTAGTAATATGTCAGGGTATGTGAGTGTTTGTATGTGAATATATATGTTTTTGTGTATTGAAATAGCTATCTGCCAAACGGTTTTCATTTTCAGGGCTTGAGAAGTCAGAACTGTGACAACGGAATTAGATGTAAAGACTACTTAGGAAATATTTTGTCTTTTGTATATAGTGAAAGGAAGGAATGGGGGAGGACTCGGTATCCTTTCTGTATTTCCCAAGTTCACCATCGGTACCTGGGCATGCACATGTGCTCGTGTGCACAAGTAGGTGCTCTTGTGCATGAACCTGCAGGAAATCACACAGAACTGGCTATTTCAGAAATGCAAATTTCTCTGAATGGTGCCCAGATGCTGATAGCTTATTTCCTAGTCTTTCCTGACCATTGACCCACACTTGTCTCCCCTTGCCAGCTCCTTTCTGCTCTTTACAGTCTGTTTGAGAGATGTGGAGTGTTGTGAGTTGCAATTCTCAGGGTAGAGTTTGCAAAGGAAACACTGGGTTGTCTCCCACGTTTCTACTGAATGAATTTTATTCATAAGTGTCATCTACCAATTTTATAGAAGACACAAAACTTAGATAAAATTTAGATGGATGAGAACTCTGATCAAAACATATAAAAGGGGCCTGGCCTGATAGCTCAGTGGACTAAAGTGCCTGCTTAGACAGAGTGCAGCAGCTGGGTTTTGATCCCTGGTGTGCTGTGCCAGGCCTGACCGTGGGGGTCCGCTGAGACTGTGATTGTGACTAGGTGTGGTGGTGCACACCTGTAATCCCAGCTCTTGGGAGACTGAAGATAGGAGAATCACTAAGGGTCTGATCTACATAGTGAGACCCTGTAGACCCTGTGGACCCTGTCCTAAATGCAGAAAAGAAAAGAAGAACTTATAAAAGAATGACAGAGTTTTCTGGGAATACTTCCATGAGTAGCAGTTGAAAAATACAGTACAACCTTTGTCTCTGAGCATAATTTGTTCCAGAAATATTCTAATTATCTAAAGCATTTGTATATCTAAGTAAATTCCTCATAAATAATTGAAACTCAGAGCATTTGTTCCAGAACCCAAAAATATTCATGTAAAATGACGATGATACCATAATATGAGATGAAAGAGTAAGCAAAGTGCAAAATATAAAGGAAATGTAACCAAATTAACCTATACTTTAAGGATCTTTGTTTCTGGTTGGAAATTCAAGAGGTGAGGGTAGTTGTGTAGGATGACTTTCACAGTCTATTGGTTCAATGGAATCTTTCCTTTTGTGCACATTTATCAAGGAACCTATCCAATGACACTTGGGTGGTTTGTTTCCTTTTGAGGATTGGGAGGAAATGTGACATTGTATTTTTGTTGAATAGATTCATTGGTTACACTGCTACAGCCTTAGGGTGTTGCTTCTATACAAAATTTTGTACTATTTCCCACATTTTATTTATTTATTTATTTATTTATTTATTTATTTATTTATTTATTTATTAATTTATTTATTGGCAGAACTGGGGATTGAACTCAGACCCTTGTGCTTGCCAGGGAAGAGCTTATTCTACTGAGCCATCTCCCTGGCCCTTATTTCCCACATTTTATACATCTCCCTCATCTTATTGAAAAATGAGGGATTGTTTTACCTTTTTGTTCTCCTAGCAGATGAGATTTCCTTGTAAGCTCTTGCTGTTGGGATAGGATCATCCACAAACCCACAAAGGGAGAGGGAGGGAGAGAGGAAGAGAAACAGAGAGGGAAGGAGAAAGAGAGAGGGAGAGAGAAGAGGAGAGACAGAGAGAGAGGGAAAGAGAGAGACACACACACAGATGGAGAGAGACAGATAGAGAGACAGAAAAAGAGACAGAGGGTGAGCGAGTAAGGACTGGCTTAGCTGTGCTCCTGTGACCCGTGGCATTCAGCATGTTGTAAGACACTGCTTGTTTATCAACCTAAAATTTATTAGAGATATCTGCTCATCTTGTAGAACACTTGTAGAATATGTTACTTGCAATCTAAGAGTTTTTCTATGTGAGATATTTAAAGATAATAGCACAATTGTTGGCTAAATCTGAGGAATTTGCAAATAACAGTAGTGATTTTGCTTTAAATACACAGACATCCTGTTTCTATGAAGTCACACAGAAGAACATGGAAACCTTCAGAGAAGTCCAGAGAGCAAACCAAAACAGGGACAGTTATGTTAATCACATTTGCATGTGAGTTTCAGAATTTTCTCCAGAAGAGAAGTAGAATCTGTTTCCAGTACACTATACATCCTATTATTTAATGCATAACATAGAAAATGACTACAGTTCTTATTTCATTGTGACAGTTGAGTTGCTTTAAACTTTTATCCTTTAAAATGAACACCAGAAGTCTTATGGCCCATATCTAGGTGTCTCCCAAAGCCTCAGGCAATTATAGGTGGAACTTTTTAGGGGTGGCTGGATCTACAGTGTGTGCAGCTGGGATCAAGGATGTGACACTGGGACTGAACCACAGTGCAAGGCTAGGATCAAGGCTGCCCATCTTGAGTGTCCCCCACCCAAGAGGGAGTAGGAAGAGTTTGGATAGGAGATAGGAGATAGAAAGAGGTCGCTGGTCGCTTTCTACAGCTTCACTACTTTGTGGCTTTTTTGCCTTCTGCCTGCCATGAACTGTGTCTCCTCTGTGAAGCCCCCGGCCCTGCCACCCTGTCTTAGAGCCAGTCCACTCTGAATTGAGATCCCTGCCAACTAAGCAAGCCTTTCCTCCTTTACTATGGGTGTCAGATATTTTGTCTTGGCAATGAGAAAATAACCAAGACATGAGGTATAAAGATGGCTTTGTATGTTCTAGTGATTAATAGATGGAGCTACAATGCAGCACCTAGCTTGTACAGTGAAGATTCTGATAAGTACAGTAAATAAAAGAGATAAGGTAGATCAGTTACCAAGAGGGTTTAACCAGGCCCTGTTAGAGAGCATTTACTGACTGATCTTGGGAGCTTCTTTCCAGGTTGGCTGTTCTGGTGCAGAAATTGTAGGTCTAGATGGGGTAGTGGGTCTTCAAGGTCCCAGCGTCTTGGTCCTGTTTTATGTAGAGTGGCAGTTCTATGGAAGTTTTTCTTAGTGTTTTAGTACTATAAGCACTAAGCACATGTGGATTGTTAGAACTTGAAATGGCTAATTGAGGGACTGTAGTTTAACTTTATTTAATTTTAATTGAAACATTTAAAGAACTAAATGTGGCTAGTCACTGCAGTTTGGACAGCACAGCTCTGTGGTCATGAGGGAATATTTCAGTCCCAGGACCCTCCAGTCTTATTACTAGATTAATGTGTACAGAAAGATGCTCATTTTTAGGAGAATTTTATTGGTTTGTGATCCTTATTAGAGTAGACAGAGATTCCCCTGCACATCTAATTCTGCTTCTCTGCAGCTCATTTTTCTTGTATCTTGCCTCCAAACCCAGTCTTGTGAAGGAAATAGCACATTAAATGAGTTCAAAAGTCATTATAAACACAGCATATGTTGTTGAATTTTTGCTAAAATATACAATTGAGCTGATACTCTCTAGCAGGTTACTATTCTTGTTTTAGCCTGTAGGTTCAGTTTTCAAAAACAGCTTTGAGAGTCACATTGTGTGTATGTGTGTGTGTGTGTGTGTGTGTGTGTGTGTGTGTTTATGTATATGTGTTTAAATAAGATACTGATGGGCAATACTAAAATGTGAGAGCATTCTTTTTGAGGACTATTCAGCATATGGAATGCTTGCATTTTGAGAAAGGAAAGAATTAATAGAAACTTGGATTCCATCATGCCCTGGTACTGCAGGCTTGCGACATGATGCTTCTTAGGCTAATTACGATTCAGTCTTTTAGCAGGGTTCTACATGATCAGAGGTTTAAGAGTTAGAATCATTTGGTTGAAACTATTTAAAAATAGTGTCACTGTTTAAGTTATTCTATCTTCTCTCTATTCAGATAAATATGCCAATGGTATGCTAAAGTTAGGCTGTCCATCTCCGATTATATTTAATTCGTTATGCGTACATTCATCCAAAACTCTCACAAGTTTATCATGGGTTTATTTTATTAGGAAGATTAATCATTTTACATTACAAGTATTAACATCTAAAGACCTAGCACTTTTCTTTCAGTTTTGAAATTCTTTTGCTATGGGCTAAGTAAAAGAGAGATGACATGGAATTTCTTTTTGCCTAGTTTTTCTCAGATGCTATGTAGCCCTATCAGGCTCTTCATCTACTTATTTTCAAACCTCAAAGAATAAAGATATGTTTTAATTTTTTGACACGGTGGCTTCTCCCTGGTAGGATTAGTTTCAATTGTAAGCAATACATGTCTTACTTAAAATGAACAAATAGTGACAAAGGCTCACAAACCAACTCCTCTGGTGGGTCAGATCGCACAGCATAGCACAGAAAACAATGAAACCTCACTGGCTGTAGTGTAGAGGGGCAGGGATTTGAGGAGGAGGCACCTCGGGGTACGCTGTGGTTCCATATCCTGGCCTCTCTGAGTTGGGAAAAATGTAAAAGAACTTTCAAGTTTCAGTTCCTTCACAGAATTGGATGTAAAGTGCTTGGCCTTTCTTCTGTATCAACCAAGATTGCATATGAAAATACCTTGAAACTGGAATGTGTTATTCAAATGTCAAATATTACTATAACTCTATAAGCAAAATTGCTCTTCAAAATAGTTTTTTTAAAAAAAATCATATGTAATTTTACATACAAAACACATTTTTATATATTTTATTTATTTTTTATTTTTTGTATTTTAAGGAAGGGTCTATAGGGTGTTAAGGTTCTTCCTACTAGATCAGACTCAGTGACCCACCTGTTTACAGCCTCCCAAGAGCTGAGATTACAGGTGTACACCACCACGCCCAGTCTCAATTGCCATCTCAGCATGCCCAGGGGGAAGGATTGGCATGGCAGGCCCAGGGATTGAACTCCTGGCCTGCACCTGCTTGTAGGCACTTTAATCTGCTGAGCTGTTTGGCTAGTCCATGTTTTTATATATTTTAAACAAAAGAAGAAAAGTTGCTGATTTCTTGCCTTATGTTGACAGTTTGCTCTTAGTGATCTGTTAGAGGTTTTACCTCTTTAGATGGCATTGGACAGGGGTAATGTTTGATTTATTTGTTTTTAAATGGCTATGTAGTGTCATGACCATACTTGTTCAGCATTTGGCATCAGTAATTAATAATAGAACCATAGCAGATTTATTTCCTTATATGCTATACAGTGTTAGTAGTAAAACTAAAAAGGATTTTAGAAAACAGTGACATAATGACACACAAAAAGTTGCAAACATTGTTTATCAATATTTCTAAAATGTATCAAAGCATTTTTTTCCACCTGTAAAGAACAGAAGCTGTTTTCTACTTTCCTAAATTCATTTTCAATTTATAGTGTTCTTGTCTGTTACCTTGTATGGGACCAGGCTTGCAAATTTAGTAGGTAAGTGGCTCAATTTGGCCTTGCATTTACCATTCTGAACAGCTTCACTTAGCACTACGGTCTCAGGACACTATGTGAAATAAACCAGACACAGCTGGTTAAATAGTGTGTAGTTTCTGTTATCCAGGAAACCTGAAATTTGAATAATTTGAAGACTTAAATCGAGGCAAAATGATAAAAGCAGGGAGGTGGACCTTGTGGAGAGATGAAAGAGACCTGGAGAGGGAGGAGAGAGGAAAAGGGGAGGTAAAATGATTAAGGTGCAATGTGCGTACTTAGTAATTGCCCAGGATGATGTCATTCACAAGAAGAAGAAACAAAAACCAGAAGCAGCTTCAAAGCAGACAAGCATTATTCTTACTTAAACTGGTGGTTTTGGGGATGTAAATCACATAGAGTGAAATTTTGTGATTTTAGGTACAGTCAGCAGTCGTGGCGGGTTCGCGCGGCTGAGGGAGCATCTGCACAGTGCTTCTCAGCTCTCACAGCAATCTAAAAGCTTCCATGCATGGGTCTGATTTATTTCACTTATGAGTATGGTCTTTAGTTGTATCCGTTTACCTATGCAAGTTTTGAGTTTATCTTTTAAATTTTATTCTAAAGAGGAAAAACAAAATACATTAACAAGAACAAAGATTAAAACAAAGCACCATAAGACAATAAGAGTCATACGGAACTTCATACCGAATACAGGAAATTAACAATTATTATATTACATATAATACACAAATTATTATATATTACCAAATTTATTGCTCAGACTACCAGATATAGGCATGTAAGATTGATCAAACAGTTAAAACATTAACTCTCTCTTTCCATATACCATGAATTTTTTTGTCCTTTTCATTTTTAAAATTTATTTTGAAGATAGTAAAAAATAACAGATAAGACATTAGAAATGATGCAACTTTTAAAATCAAACAACCGGACGGGAGAGGAAACCAAGATGCTCAACAGTGGATGTTACACCTTGCTCTCTTGAATGTGGTTGCTCAGATCAGATATTAGTATATAAACTGGTTAAAGTCATAATTTTTGGAGAAATAGAAGAGCCACAAGGCCAGCCTACAGTTTGGCCCTAGCCTTTCAAGGTCAGCAAAGACTCAGGACATAGGAGAAACTGTACTGCAACATCATGGAACTCAGTTGAGCTCCACATTTTCTGATCAAGGAGATTATGGAGCCACAGAAGAAAGAGACTGATGATCTATAGTGTACCTGGGGAGAGTCACATGGAGAGAAAACTTTCTCTCAGGCTCTCACAGAGAGCAAACTGGTCAAGCACTGGCCGTGACTCATCCAAAGATGAGACAAAGGATCTACAGAGTAAGGTTCAGGATTACAAAATAAACCCTGAGGGGACTTCACTGATCTCATCAGAAACAAAAGCTGCATTTTTTTGTTATATAGGTCTTTCTTTATCTTGGTCTTAACCATCCAGCAGCACAGTATAAAAATGAGGTATATAATGTGGGGCCATAGTAATAAGTTGAGCTGTAAATGGCTACGGTCGACAACTTCTTCAGATAACTCACTATTATTGTGGAATGCTGGACTGTGTTGGATTGTGTCATCAAGTTCAGGCACCTAAATTGGTTTAATGACAATAGAGTGCTCATCTTTGACAGGTCCAGACAAAAAAAGGGGGATACAAAGGAAGAACTATGATGTATGTGTATAAACAGTACAGTTAGCATAAATAAGGTGCACTTCTGCATAATTCTATGAGAGGCAAGATTTGCACTAATAGTAGTTGGAGAAGATATTATGTTGGTTTCTAGTACTATGGACAAACACTAGGAATATAACAAAGTAGAAAGTACCTTGCTATTATTATTATTATTAGTATTGAATATGTGATATAATCCAGCTATAAAAAGTAAGATAGGGCTGGGGATATAGCTCAGTGGCATAAGTGCCTGCCTGAGAAGTACAAGGTCCCATGTTCGATTCCAGGAACCACACAAAACAAAACAACCCCCCCAAATTTATTTTAACATTTGTATTATATAGCTGCGTGCTCCTATATGTGGTGCCTACATGTCTGTGACTGTTACCTCTCCCTTTGGAGGTTCTCCCTGACAAGTATATCGCGACCTCCTTTACCTCATTTGATTACTCATGGTTTGATGTTTGCATTGTGTGCAAACAGAATAACTACCCCCACTTTTTTTCTGAGCTCCTAGATCATTGACTATTGTTTTCTATCCTTTGTCTTTCAGCCTATAAATTGCCTTTTGAGTTGAATGTATTTCTTACATACAGCATATTGATGGGTTTTGTTTCTCAATCCATTCTGCTAGTCTCTTTCTTTTAATTAGTGAATTGAGGCCCTTTACATTGGTAGTTACAACTGATATGTGCTGACTTATGTTTGTCATGTTATTTTTATGCTGTTGGCCCCATAGCTTTTCTCTGTTTAATTGCTTACCCTATTTGGTGGTTTCTGTCTGTTGCTGTTCTTGGAGTTGTGATTATTTTGCTCTCTGTCTAGAATATATTTCTGTACTCTTTATAAGATTAATTTGGTAGTTATGCATTTCTTTAGTTGTTATTAGTCATGGAAATATTTTACTTCTCCATTAATTTTGAAAAACAGTATTTCAGGGTATATCAGTCTCTTTTGGAAGTTGTTTTCTTTTAGAGCTTGAAATACTTCACTCCATGTCCTTCTTTACTGGATGGTTTGTGAAAGAAAGCTGCTGTTATTCTGATGGGCTTTCCTTTAAATGTGATCTATTTCTAGTCCCTAAGAGCTTATAGTGTATTGTTTTTGTGCTGAATTTCTGGCATCTTGATTATTATATATCTGGGTATAGATTGATTTTGTTTGATGATATTTAGAGTTCTATATGACTTATTTGTGTGTTATATTCTTTATGTTTGGAAAGTTTTCTGCTATTACTTATGCAGATATTCCTTTTATGACATTGTGTTAACTGCTTTTTCTCTGAAACCTATCAGTTTTATTGATACAGGGAAGTAAAACTCCAAGCCTGACCTGGATGAGTTTGTGTTCTCTAAAACCGAAGAATGAATTTTAGGAACAGATGGAGGTTGAGGATAAAACTTTATTGGGTAGAAAAGCTTCTGTTGGAGAGGGACAGAAGGGGGTCCCGAGTGGTGGCCTGGGGAAGCTGTCTCTTTTAGGGACTTTTATAGGGCAAAACCATGCAGGATTAAGGTAGAGAAGGGGTCTCGCTTAGGCAGATGTGGTGTAGGACAAAACTATGGTTAACCAATGGGATTACAAGCACCATTGTTCAGGTAAAGTTGATTAGGCCCAGGACCAAATGGGGAAGTGAATCATGTAGTAGTAAGCAGGCATGAATACAGACAGCGTTTCTTCCCAATGGGGGTTGTATTATGGGACAGGGTCTCTTCCTATTGGGGGTTGGGCTAGTGACTCATTTGGGTCTTTTCAGTTGATCAGTACCTATTTAGACTATCAATCCCAGCTTCTATTCTTCTAGCATTTGTTTGGCCTTTAGGTCTGGCTCACAGCAGGAGCACCCTTGTCTTCTGGGTTAACTCCTTCTAGAGCCTGGCCCTGTCTGGCTATAATATTTCTAGCTAACTCAGGTGCCTGCAACATTATGTTTTTCATTTTCATGTCATCTTGTAGTTGTTGAATTATTATTTTCTGGTTTCTTGTCACTCTAAGATATCTTTCCTTTCTTGGTCACTAGTAGCAATTATATCTTCAAAGTCTGAAAGTCTGTCTTCAGTTTCATTCAAATGGTTTTGCCAGCTTTTAATAAATGTTTTTTGTTGCTGTTGTTTTTTAACGCATTTGGTTGTTACAGGGTCTCACTGTGCAGCTCAGACTCATAGTGATCTTCCTGCTTTTGGCCTCCCCAGCACTGGGATTACAGGTGTGCACCACTACACCTGGACTCTACGGCTGGCTCAGCCCACCCTAATACGGGGCTGGTGCAGCATGTAGTGTTGGGGATCAAACTGTGGTCCCTGAAGTAGCATAAGTTTGCCTAAGCAGGGGCTTTAGACTGCTGATCTATCTCACTGGCCCCTTTTAATAGAATTTTTAATTTCCTGGATTTCACTTTAAATCTATCTCATGCATTCTATTTCTTTCCTATATCATTCATTCCAGGTTTCTATCATTTTTCTATGCTCCTCTACTTTATTTTTTTTTAAACAATGTCTTGTTTCGATGCACTCAGCAATTCCTTCATTGCAGTCATTTTTTTTTTTTTACTGGAGAGATTATTTTTAATCTGATTATCTCTATACCCACGTAGAGTTGTTTCTTTACTTCATTTGCAATCATTTCGGAGATTTCAGGTATGTAACTCCCAATTTCTTCTATGCTGATGTCTCATAATTTTGTTCTAGGTGGGCCAGGGGCCTGAGCCTTTATGCCTTTGTTTTGTCATTTTTTATTTCAGAAAAAACTCTTTATTTTGATTTTTGTGGTACTTTTTGTGAAATTTTAATAGTAGATAGCTGCATTGCTTTTGTCAAGGCCATTCTGGGAAGATTCTGTTCTTCATAGATATCTTCTGTGTATCAGAGATTCTTAGTGTCTGTCCAGTGATCCTGCCTTCTCTATTGATTGAGAGTGGGATATTGGTTTCTGTTTGGCACTCTTCTCCATCTTCTGGAAGAAGGATTTTTGTGAGTGCTTTCCAAATGTTTTTGTATTAATTTTATTGAGAAACAAATAGCGATGAGACAGTTCAAGACAGATTAGTAGGACAGTTACAATAATTAATACGTTGCATATTGTTGTTTTCGCTTTCCAAAATTATTCCCAAGGGAGAACATGTGGTAAAGACATATACGCTATCCTAGTTACACTAGCACAATTAGCATTATTAATAACATCAAATGAAGCTGAGAAATTGAGAAACTTTGGTAGCCCACAGTTTTGTACTTTAGACCATAGAAATGAAGACTATAGTTATATAACAAAACAGATCATAAATTGGAAATTTGTATATAAGCTAGTTCTCCTGAGTTCGGTCCTGGTACCACCCTGCCTTATACCTGGAGTCCTTTGGGCAGACGAGTTCACCCAGTTTCTGCTGGCAGCTTCTGCACTGCAAGTCTGTGGTCCTCCTGAGGAGCAGTTCACCTGAGCTCTCTCCAGCTGCCTCTGTGCTGTGAGTCTAGAATTTATCTTTCTTTGTAGCTGAGCAATGCTCCATTGTATAAAAATACAACATCATTTTTATCCATTCCTCAGTTGATGGGCATTTGGGTTGTTTCCAAGATTTAGCTATGACAGATTGTGCTGCTATAAACATGGGTGCACATATATCACCTTGATATGACGTTTTCAGTTCTTCTAAAAAAATACCCAGAAGGGGAACAGTTGGACTGAATGGGATTTCTAATCCTAATTTTTTGAGGAAACTCTACACTGACCTCCATGGAGAAGATTTTGCCAGCTCCTACAGCATTTATTATTGGTTGTCTTCTTGATGACAGCTGTTCTTTCTGGAGTGAGATGGCATCTCAGTGTTGTTTGGATTTGCAATTCTTGAATGACCAATGATGTTGAACAGTTTTTCATATATTTATTTGCCATTTGTATTTCTTCATCTGAGAGGTGTGGAATAGTTATCACTTAAAAAATATTTTTCTTTTTAATTTTTTTGACCAATTTTACATACTTATATCTGGTAATCTGAAATTAATGTGAAGACAACAATATGCAATACAATATCCATTATTAAATTCCTATCATTTTATTCATTGAAAGTGTTTCTAATATTCCTTTTCTTTTACTATTTTTATTCTCTTTAAAAGATAAATAAAAAAAAAAACTCTCTTCCACTTTGCCATCAGTCCTGTTCTCACTTGAAGTGTGAGGTGGCTAGCAGTCTGATTTCTATTGCTAGAAATCAGCTTTGCCTTTTCTATAGAAATCTGCAGAATTTACTACATTACTACAGAAATCTTATGTAAATAGTTCTATACAATATGCAGTCTTTTGTGTCTGGCTCTTTGCACTTAGTAAAACATTTTTAAGGCTTTTCAGGTTAACAAGTTCCTTTACAGTGTTGAATGGTATGAGTGCACATTTTGTTTATCCATTTACTGGTTAATGAGCATTTGGATTGCCTCAACTTGGGGGGTCTTAGAAATTATATATTAAAAATTCAATAATTCCTTCCAACCAGCTATATGCTGCCAGAGGGATTATTAACAAATAAATACATAAAAGTGATGGGAAGAACTTTTATTTTTATTTATTTTTTGGGCTAATACATTCTATCAATGTGTTAAAGAGTCTTGGATGAAGTAAAACTACCTTTGTGTTCCTGGAAGGGAGGACTGTTAATTTTTTTTCTTTTCTTTTCTTTTTTTTTTGCGGAGTCTGGGATTTGAACTCAGGTCCTTGCACTTGCCAGGAAAGTGCTTATTCCACTGAGCCATCTCCTTGGCCCTAAGAAGATTGTGTTTGTTATTGACCATTTCCTCTCAGTATCTTGCAGTATGTCTTTGTTTTACATGTGTAATTCGCAGGTTATAAAATTGGCTGCCTCAAAGGCAGGATGGCAGAGAAGAAATAGTTCATGACAGGCAAAAGATAGAAAAAACAAGCAAATAAACTAGAAGACAGGCCTCTTTCTGTCCCTTATGTTGTATCCAGGCTACTGGGGTTAGGGTGGTGCCAAAACAATCAGTACTAACTTAGTGACCGTGTTCCCTTAATTCCAGCACTACTACAAGAGGCCGTGGGGAACGTTCCAGAGCCAAACTGTAACAGTTGATATTCATTTCATACATTAGTCTGAAAATTAATTTTAAAAATGCAGATATATGTGGGGGAATAAGCCACTTTTATTTACTGTTATATATACTTACCTTTACAATTTTGTTGTATTCTTTTTTTGTGGAACCGGGGATTGAACTCAGGGCCTTGTGCTTGCCAGGCAAAGTATTCTTCTTTTATGAATTCTGGTAGTATCACTTTCAGTTTCATAATCCCTACCTATTATACTTTATTTTTAATTCTTTCAGAGACTACCATTAAGCTTGGATGGAATATACCTGAGATTATTAAGACTAAGTTTATATCATTTCGCTATATATTTTATGTTTTTTTTTTCTTTCTTTTTTTTGTGGATCTGGGGATTGAACTCAGGTCCTTGCACTTGCCAGGGAAGTGTTTATTCCACTGAGCCATCTCCCCAGCCCCTCATTATATATTTTATGAAAAGAAAACTTTAACTCACCCTTCTCAGGAGGATGAGGAATACTGCAAAATTATTAGATTTTGGCAGAGGAAAGTGAAGACTTTGAGCAAGAAATGGCCCATAAATTGGCTCTGGAACAACTGGTAACAAACCAGTATGTAGAGGTAAAGAGAAAGATACAGCTATTTGGAAAATTTTATAAATTATATAAAATCACTCATTTCACCATATTATTTTGTGATAATGGTGCGATAGTTATTCTGCTTTGATTCAGAGCCTTAATATAATCCTCAGAACAAGCTTGCTTCCTGCGATAGCTGCAAACACCGGTGCTTGGTAACAGGTGAAGGGTTTCCTTCCAGAGCAGAGGTGGAGCAGCTGTAGAGGCCTGGGGAGGCGAGGTCCCAACCCTGCCTGCAGTGTGCCCTGGGGCACGGAGACAGAGTCAACATACAGCACACAGACCAACTTCTGAATGAAAAGCATTCGAGCTCAGCCAGAGATGGCAGCACTGTTGTATATCTTCTTTGTAATCTACATTTTTATGATTCAATAAAAAATTTAAACTGCTTCTGAAAGTATTGACTTTTTCTGTGTTCCCCCAAATGAAGCTGCTTTCCATACAGCAGAGGCTTAATAAATGACTGCTGAATTGAGTGAATGCATGGCTAAACACAGTTGTCAGATGTGGCCCTGAAGAGGTGAAATGTTTAATTTAGTACGTATATTCACTTTCCATTTTGTTAATAAGAAACTACAGACTGGAGCGGCAAGATAACCTTTCCTAATGAGAGTGACATTGCATACACAAACAACGGCAACCTCCTCACCAGGCTTGTAAAGTGTTTTCATTTTACAACCAAATTTGATTTGTCCTGCCAAATTTGCATTTCTCTGCTCATTATTATCAATAGCAGCTTCTTCTTTTTTCTTTACCTATTTCCATTTAGATCATGGAATAAATGACTAAATTGTGACAACTTCAACTAAGGGCATTTTTAAAAAAATAATGATGTAGTTATTATTACTATCAGTAAATGAGAGTTTGAAACTCCTAAATCTGGGGTCCAGCCCTGGACAGTGGCAATTTTAATTAGGCCATGCCAGGCTTCTTGGCAAACATTGTTAGACTGTCTTGGATCCATTTTTGTTGAAACGAGTGCATTTGCTGCAAGCTTCTTTACTTTCACATTCATTCTATATGTACCCGTAGGGTTGTGCCCAGTAGTACCTGGGCTAGTGTATGTGAGACGCTTACTGTATAAATGCTTTATCCAATCATAGAGGATCGTAGCCACAGCTAATCATCATCAGTGTCACTACGGTGTCACAGATGAGAACCAGATTAGGGAAGATGTTTTATACACTTGAAAGCTCAATAGGAGGAAAGTCTAATTCTTCTGATTCTCAGGCCAAAGCGTCTGCGGAGTCACAGGAACACAGCTAGCACCTTGCAGCTCACTGTTTTAGCTCTCAGCCTCTGGCCTCATGAATTTGCGAGCAGGAGGGTGGAGGCTGCTGTAGCTGTTCTGAATGTGCTCCAGCTCTGTCTGCCCCAGCAGTTCCAAAGGTACAGTCAACTTCTTCAGTGGAACGTGTGAGCCTTGCATTGGCTCCTATGTTTAGATCCCAATTTTTTTCAGAGCAAGAGGCGAAGATGGAAAATTTACACTTTTCTGTTGCAATCTTTCAATTATACCAAATGACTTAGTAAGAAAAATCTACATATAAATTGTGTACCATTTCATAATTTTTGAGGTTGCTGTTTAATCCAAGAAACATTTTTAATACAAAAAACATCTATAATGTATGTGCTCTATTTTATTAAGTGAGAAATAATTAGTATTTTTTTTTCCGGGTAGAATTTTTCACCTGGAAAATGATTCTTTCAAGAAAAAGTATCAGGTAGGAGACACACATTACAAAAGAGAAACTAAATTTCAAAATTAAGTTCTTATACAATTTAAATAGCAATTAAAAAATCTTCTTCCAAATCATAGGAAACCAGGGATCCTCTAAAGCAATCTCGAAGAGGCACTGGATTAAACTAACAAGTATCTAAAACTTCACTGCTTTGTGGATGTAGATTGTTAATATAACTCAGAAAAATTCAATTTTGGATATAACAGTCAACAACTTTAAGATGATTATTACTTTTTGCATTGCTTCATTTTGATTTCAATACAAAAAATGAGAAATGCAATTAATATGGTTTAACTCCGCAGGATAAATATTATTATTTAATGATGTATAAAACAACTCTGTTCTAACAGCTTCATGCTGGGCACAGAAATGAAAAAAAATCCAAGTTTGTGTTTATGTAAGCACGCAGAGGAACATTTAGTTCTTTCGTTTGAGCACATGGACTCATTTAACTTTGTTACCTAGCCAGGGAATGTTTTGAGAAGAATTATGCATGTCACATAATCCTTAAGGACTGAGATTTTAACGGATCTGTTTACTGATGGCCCATTTCCTTTGCCCACCTCACTAATTCTACTAATGTCTAAAGAGTTGTGCTAATAAATAATGCTGCGGTGGGCAACGTCGAGCGAGTGCCTGCGGCGGCCAACGCGCAGGCAGCGCACAACGCTTCTGCTTCTATCGAGATAAGCATGGCTCCTAGGATTCAATTCCGACTCCAGAGCCAGACACTGGACGCCATTACAAATCAAATTGTGTTTGTGCTGAATCCTTTTTAAGCTTTATGGTGAAGCCACCCTTTCCTGTCTTAGGTACATTGTCGAGGGTTTTCATTCCTCTTTGTTTTTCTTGCCTCTTGTTCCTTCCATCTGGAAAGCTCTCACTGTGGCTTTGCATGTCTGATTTGCAGTTCGCTGGAACATTTTGTCTGCTTTTATTCTTAGTCAAAAATGATATATTTATACCTTGTCATGGTATTTATTTTCTACTTGAATTATATTTAGTTTTGAACATGTTCTTTTTTTTTTCTACTAGATTGCAAGAGTTGGGGGGGCATCGGCAATGTATTAGCCAGCTTTTCCTGAGTTTTTCATATTACCTTGGAAAGAATCTGTTATAGGTTCCTGGGACATATGTCTTAAAGAGTCACTACACTCCATGGGCAAACACACAAATACGAGTAGCCAACTCCTGAAGAATTATTTCCTTCTTTAAAGATAGGCTACTTTTTGCATTTCTTACCCTTAGCTTGAGCCCTTCTTCATTTAAAGTTTACATAGTTTTTAAGAGAGGAGTTTATAAATGAAAGAAGCAGCATTATGTGACCCAGGCAGAAGCAGCTGAACTTGATGCAAAGGTAGAGAGTAAGTGCCTTACAGGAAATGTGGACTCGTTTACACAGTGGGGTGCTGAGAAATAATGTGCCTCCAGGAACCCTTTGGGTGTATTGCAAGGACATGCGTGGGTGGTGGTCAGAAGCTAAAGGTGAATACAAGGCTTCCTTGCTATCTTTAATAGCAGCTGTGTATATCACTGTTAGACTCATCCACTATGTCAGAAGAATACAATTGCCATTCCTGAATAGTTACAATCAGAGGACAGTCAAATGACTAAATGATTGACTTCATGTCTCAGGGTTTCTTATCAAACTAAGAGAGGTTATGCAATGTACTGTTTAAGAAAAGAATTTGACTGGCTAGGTTTAAAGCTAGTAGTTACCTTAAAGTGAAGTTTCCTTGCTTTTGTTTCATCATATATAAGATGAATTATTTACTTTGGGATGTTTTATAGTTTAAATATTACAGCATATGTAAAGCATGTAGGATTTATTATTACCATTTCCTTGACCTAGTACCCTGGGACACTTATCAACAGTGACATTTTTGGAAGTGAGACTAGAGCTTCCTATTGTATTTTGTTTTGCAGGTGTCTTCTTTTCCTTTTCCCTAGTTTAAGAACAAAATCTTCTCAAGGTTCTTTCCCAATCTCAGATGGCGTATTACACAAAAAATGTAACAGTTCAGTTGCTTTGGAGATTGTTTATTGGGCTATGTGACCCACATATCTTCTTTTTATTAAATGATATGCTTTCTGTATTCAGTGATGTGGTTACATGCTACAGAACTCACTCTGATTATTTAAGCAGAATTGCTAAAAAACAGAATATAGACATACTCAAAGGTTATTAGGTGGCCTGCTGTGAGAATTGAGGATTCATGTGCAGAAGAATAAAACTAGACTTTTCTCACTAGTTATAAAATGAACTGAAAAAGAATTAAAGAGTTGAATTTAAACCTGAAACTACAAACCTAGCACAAGACAACATAAGGGAATCCTTTGAGACACTGAAGTAAACAGATACTATTTGGACAAGAAAACATAGGGAACAAAATCAAAATTATAATAGACAAAGGTATTTTTTTGGATAAAAAAGTATAGGAAAAAAAATCAAAATTAGATGGGTAGGATTACACTAAGTTAAAAATCTTCTCCATAATAAAGGACATAATTAAGATAGTGAAGAGACAATCTAAGAAAATGGGAGAAAAATATTTTCAAACTCTACCTTG
The DNA here is from genome assembly GCA_004027165.1 of Ctenomys sociabilis. NCBI lineage: Eukaryota > Metazoa > Chordata > Mammalia > Rodentia > Ctenomyidae > Ctenomys > Ctenomys sociabilis. Next base: position 35,887 of record PVKA01010114.1, on the reverse strand, counting down.
CATATAGAATTGATAGCTAGAATATATAAGGTCTTCAAAAACTCAATAGAAACAAACCAAATAACTCACTTTGACATAGGCAATTATGAGGGAAGTAGAAATAAAACAACAGTTGCACAGTGTAGGTAGAAAACACCTTATTCAGTAAGGGTGGCTACTCTTAAAAAAAAAAAATCCCAACAAGGGCTGACAAGGATGTGGAAAAAAGGAAACTTTGCATACTATTAGTGGGAATGTAAATGAATATAACCATTATGGAGAAATAATATGAAGGTTTTTCAAAACATTAGAAGAGATGTATCATATATATGGCCCAGCAATATATTTGAACCCCAATTAAAAAAGAATAAAAACAAAAACAAGAGTTATATATATATATATATATATATATATATATATATATATATATTTATATATATATATTTATATCATAGTAATATATACCATTATATATATCACTATGCACATGAAATGGAAATAATTCAAATGTCCATCAAGTGATGCACTTATAATAAAAATATATACGTGCATCATGTAACACTATTTGGCTACAAAAAATTGAAATCTTGTCATTTGTGATAACATGGATGGAACTGGAGATTGTTACATTAAGTGAAATAATCCCAATGGAGAGAAAAGTGCCATACGAACTAACTTTTTTATAGGTTATATAAAAGCTGATATCATAAAAGTGAAGAGTGGCACAGTGGCTACCAGGGCCTGGGGAGGGATGGAAGAGGAAGGGACGACAAGAGTTTGATCCATACACTTTGAGTTAAAATTATATGAATAACAAATTCTGCTGTGTTATTGCACTGTAGGATGACTGTAGATGTACTATAATTTAAAAAAATCTGGAAGAGAGTTTGAATATTTCTCCACAAAGAAATGATGAGTATTTAAGGAAATAGATATGCTCATCCTTATTTAAGCATTACACAGTGTATACATGTATCAAAATATCATATGGAGTCCCATAAATATGTACATTTTTCTATTTCTAAGTATTAAAAATAACTTTAAATTAAAAATCTGCCTCATAAGTAGATCTTCAGCATGTGTGTGAGCTGCTCATAGGATAAATGTTCTGAAACTGAATTGCCACATCAAAATGCATTTGATTTGAAAACTTTTACTGAATTGCCTTCTGTAGAACTTATACCAGTGTTCTCTTTCACCAGCAATGCCAACTACCTATTTATTCATCTCTTTGCAGGCTTTGTTTTCCATTTCTGGGCAGAGAGAGAGAGAGAGAGAGAGAGAGAGAGAGAGAGAGAGAGAGAGAGAGAGAAATAAATAAATATATATTTCTTTCTTCCTTTCTTTCTTTCTTTCTTTCTTTCTTTCTTTCTTTCTTTCTTTCTTTCTTTCTTTCTTTCTTTCTTTTTTCTTTCTTCCTTCCTTTCTTTCTTGGCGTTGTTACGTAGCTCAACTCATGATCCTCCTGCCTCAGCCTCCGAGTGCTGAGATTACAGGTGGCCCCCACAACGCCCCGGTTCTGCGGCGGGCTTGGCACACAGTACTGTGGGTTGGACATGGGTTCTTGCGCTTGTCAGGCAGATGCTGAGACCACTGAACTATTTCCCCAGCCCGTGTCCCTTCTTTTTAAAACTTTTCAGTAGCACTCGACTTTTCCTGGTATACAAGGCACATTTTTATTCTTATGGTTGTTCATGCTACTTTTTCCAGCCTTACCTGACACACGTATGAGAGACATACTCTAATTAATAATCAACTCTTTTACCATGCTGTAAAATTTACTTTAATCTTTCCGATTTTCCCACTTGTTCTTGCTTTAACCCTGAGCAATGTAAATTCCTTCATTTGAAATATTTCCCTTCCTTTACAAATGCTCTTTATGCAATACTTTGTACTTATTATGCTTTTGTTAACTACTTGTTACTTAGAATGTTCTAAGAGTCTATCCCCAAGTGAAGGCTGTGTGTACTTTTATGTCTTTCTGTGGCATCTTATTGTATCTTCAGAGACAATGAGGGCAGAATATTTCTTAAGAGCAGTTTATGATGATGCTTCTCTATATCTTATGAAACAATTTCTGTTGAGATACAACATGCAGGGCTTAAAATTCACCTAAGAGGATCAGAGATAGCTCAGTGGCTTACATGCCTGTCTGGCAAGTTCAAGGTCCTGAGTTTGATCCCCAATTAAAAAAAGAATAAAAACAAGAACAAAAATAAGAAATCCCACAAACAACAAATAAAAATAAAACCAACCAACCAAACAAAACCAAAATTCAGTTAAGTGTAATTTAATAGTTTTTATACTCAATAACTGTCAGTGGTTTTATATATATATATTTTACCACAATCAATTCTATGATGTTTTCATTACGCCAAAAGAAAATTCTACAGTTTTAGCAGACTTACACACATTTTTGTCTCTACTTTATCCCAGGAAATAACTAACTGAATTTCTATCTGTATAGATTTGCCTATACTGGGCATTCCATATAAACCAAAATATATGACATGGTCTTTTGTGACAATTTTCTTGTGCTTAAAATATTTCTTATGGAGATATCTCAGTGTCTTTCAAGGGCCTCATGTATCTTAGACAAAGATTTTGGGAGGCAGTTGACTGGATTGTGGGCTGGTTTTACCTCTGTTGTTGCTAGAAGGTAGCATCTTACCAGAAGAGAAGGGCCAATGAGGCAGGACCTGGTGGGTGTTATGTCCCTCCCACCCTGCTCCCCTCATTCTCTCCTTCCTCTCCATCATGCCATGAGCATTTGTCCTCAGTGACACCATTTTGTCTTGGTGCCAGCCAATTAAGGACTGAAACAATGTGTGAGACAAAGTAAGCCATTACTCCTTTATGTTATGGGTGTCAGGTGTTGTGCCCCAACAAAGACAAAGTGACTAGAATTTTGGTAACAGTCATTGTGGTGACTACCTATGTGGTTCAGGTGCTTGGGACAGTGATTCATTAGAGGAGTTTGGAATGGTTTGCAGATGCTAGCCAGAGAAGCAGCCCTAAAAATGCTGTTAGGACAGTTCTGTAGGCAATTCGAGTCAGCATTCAGATGACCACAATGCTGATAGTAACACAGTCGGTGAAGAACAAGCTCAGGCGTTATCAGTTCGGAAGAAAGACTCCATTAGCAGTTGGACTGTAGGCCATTTGAACATTTCTATGAGAAAAGAATTTTTTTTTTTTTTACATTTTGGTCATGTCCTGAGACTGAGAGCCTTAGAATAAGATTAAGCGGAATAATTAATCTGGAAGAGGAAATTTCAAGGCAGTCCAACATTGACACTGTGGCATGGATAATGTTTGGGGCTTTTATCCAGGGTTATAGTATAAGTCAAGAGTAAAAAGCTAATTTCAAGGGTTATCAGGTTTATCAGAATGAAAGTTCCTACAAAAATGAAGCAGAGGAGAAGTTGGTTGATGAAAATATTGAAATTAAAATAAAGTCAAGTACTTTGGAGTGGTAGAATAGGAAAAAGTTTTGAATTAAGAAGACCTCACCCTTTGAAGACTCAAGGTTGCAAGATTGTAAGACATTACTTCCAGAAGAGAGCCCTGGGGCATCTGGGTCAAGAAGTAATGCTTAAGTAACTGGGTCTCCAAATTTAGGATACAGTGCTCAGTCATCCATGCAGTCAGAGGCTTCAGTAACCATTATTCAGAGGGTTCTCGCTTCTGCTTGAGCTTACGACACATCTTGTCATCATCCACATCATGGTGGTCTTATAGTCATGCAGAATTCAAAAGTTGTGGGGTCAGGGAGGCTCGACCTAGATTTCAGAAGAAAGCCTGAAAGGCCAGGCAGTGTGATCCTGAGAGTTTGCAAAACTGTGAAAGTGCCTGAGTCTTATTTCAGAGACAGGTGAAAGATAACTTTGGAAAGCTGAAGGGTCTTCATTGGAAGGGTGGAGTCTTTTGCTACAAACCTGAAGGAACTGAAGACAAATGTTGGAGGGAATTGACACAGACCAGAGATCCTCTGAAGAAAAAATGGAAGACTTCCTTCTTTTTCCTCTTTTTATTCAATCCAGGCCATAAATTTATTTGTTGGTGCCATTCAACCAATGGGAAGTTTTCCTCCACTTGCACTGACTGAATAGCAGTCATTTAGAAACACACAGAATAGGAGCTCCTTATTAGAGATATGATTTATAAGTATTTGCTCCCATTCTGTGAGTTATCTTTTTACTATCTTGAGAGCTTTTGTGAGGCAGAAATATTCTTAATTTTGATGAAATTCAACATGTCAAGTTATTTTAGTCATTTGAGATGTAGGGATCATATTTTTTTTAATTTACTGCTTATTCTAAGGCTGTAAATATTTATATCTGTATTTACTTTAGGGATTTTATAGTTTTAGCCCATTTAAGCAGGTGTTTGCTCCCTATAAAGATGCTTAGAATCTACTAAAATTAATACTATCTTAAAATCCTAGTCCCCAAGGTCATAGTACAAGGACAAGGTGGAGCCTTTGAGTTGTGATTAGGTCATGTAAGTCTCTCATGAATAAGATGAGTACTTCCATAGAAGAGCACCAGAGGAATACCCAACACTTTCACTGTGTGGGGACACAGCAAAAGTTGGCAATCCACAAACCCCCAAAGCTCTCAGCAGAACCCAACCTGGCTAGAACCCTGATCTTTAGCTTCTCTGTTTCCAGAACTGTGAAGGATTAATTGCTGTTGTTTATAAGCTACCCAAGCAGTTATATTTTGTTATAGTAGCTTGAAGACACTAAGATAGAAAAATTCCAACTTTATTATTATTATTGTTACTTTATTATTTTTTAAAAGGTGGCTATTTAGTTATTTCAGCATCATTTGTTGAAAATAGTACTATTTGTCATTGAATTGTTCTGGCAATTGCAGGGAAAAATCAATTGACTAGACTTTGAATTCTATTCTGTTTTTCTCTGTGTGTTTAAAATTTTTTTTATGTGTTTGGTACAGGGTCTCACCACACATCTTGGATTCATAGTGATCCTCCTTTTTTCAACTTCCCCAGTTCTGGGATTACAGGCATATGCCACCCTGCTCAGACTCAGTGGCTGGCTCAGCACACCCAGGAACAGAGCCAGAAGAATATGAGGTACTAAGGATTGAACCTCAGGCCCTGTACTTGCCCAAACAGGCTCTTAGTTCACTGAGCTACCTCACCAGTCTCTCCATATATTTTTAAACCAGTAGTACACTGGACAGCTTCCTGCACTGTGTAGTAAGTTTTGAAACTGGAAAATGTATGTCTTCCAACTTTGTTCTTCCCCAAGATTGCTTTGGTTCTTCTGTGTCCTACACATCCCAGTATGAATTTTAGGATCAGCTTTCTAATTTCTGAAAATAAAAACCTTTTATAACTGTTAGGTATTGCACTGAATAGATGCCCTTTATCAGCTTAATTTCCCTCTTCTTTTTATCAAAGTTTTATCATAAAAATGTGTTGAATTTTTAAAAAAATTTTTTTAGTCAATAAAACTTCATGTGAATTATGTTCTTTGTTCTATAAGTATAGGGTTTTATATCAATTATTTTTTGGATATCAAATCTACCTGAATTCCTGGAATAAATCTTTATCTCTTTGTATACTTTTTAAAAAATTTACTACAGGGTATACAGGGTCTCACATACAGATCAGACTCTTAGTGATCCTTTTGTTTTCAGCCTCCCAAGTGCTGGGATTATAGGTTTGCACCCTGTGCCCAGTTTTCTATGTATAGATATTTTGTATCTTGAATTTAGTTTTTTAGAAGCTTGATAAAGATTTTCACATGTTTCATAACAGATACTGGCCTGAGGTTTTCTTGTAATGCTAATTTGGTCTTGGTAAAAAGTAATATTGACCTCATAGAATGAGTTTAGAGGTGTTCCCTTTAATGTTTTGGAAAAATTTCTAAGCACTAAGTATTAATTTTCCTTTAAATGTTTGGTAGAGTTTACCAATGAAGCTATTTGGGTCTGGGCTTTTCTCTGGGGATAGTTTTTAAATCTTCAATGCAATCTCTTTATTCTTCTTAGCCTGTTCCCATCCCTACTTTTTCATGAGTCCATTTTTGTAGTTTGTGTCTTGTTACAAATTTGTCCGTTATGCCTAATTTATTAGCATGCATTTGATCATGGACATGAGTAGTGATGTAAAAGTCAGAGATTCTGTCAGCAACATCATTTCTTCATATCCAAGTCACTATTAATCAATTCTGAGTATGCACCCTAACAGTCACAAGGAGCCAAGCATGTTTTCATTAGTTCTATTTCAAGGGGAGAGTGAGCGGAATAGCAAGGTTTGATGTGTTCTCTCTTTGATAGTTTTGAAAGCAAAGCCACCCTTCATGTGACAAGTCAGAAATTCTGAAATAGGGACAACTGGCTTTTCCTACCCTCCAGTTGTTCTGTCAAGGACAGGGGCCTCAGGTCTAGTTATTATACCACACAAATGAGTGAAAACACAAAGTAAAAAAAAAAAGATCGAAATATCAATTCAGAGGAAATGGATTCAGTTATTTGTGAAGTGTTCATGTGTTTTGTGTCTGATCTTTTGTTGAGAATGAAAGGCATACTAGGCATGGTGGCATTCAAGAAGCTGAGGCAGGACAATCTCTCCAAGTTGGAGGCCCCTCACTTTGGCTGCAAAGTGAGTTTAAAGCCAGCCTGTGCTGTACAGTGGGACTAAATCTCCAAAAAAACCAAACAATAAAATTAAAAGATAAGAAAATCATTTCACTACAGTAGAGCCACATGTATCCTGTGAATTTCCTAAAAGCATACTATCTTCTTGCAAGTAGAATGGATGTGTGTGTCATATGTAAGAGGGATTGATACACGCAGCTTTGGCTCCCCATAATAGTCAGGGTGTATACTCAGCATTGATTGATAGTGACTTGGACAGAAAAAAGTCTACTGGTGATACTGAATATAATGAGTATGAACTTCCAATGTAATCAATCATTTAGTAGATTTTGCTCAGTTAGAGGCAACAGAAATTATAAGTTTTTACTTCTCCCTCCCATATCGTGTGGCTCATTATGTCTCACCATTAAAGTTAATGGGATTTAATGTGCAAGGGGACCGGATAGGCCCCTGACTCCATAAGCTGAAAGTGATTATAAAATCAATATTTAGAGATCATGCACCTATTTGTCCTAGAGGCACTTGACAGGATTTCTTCAATTCCCCAAAGATTTTCATTTTGTATGGTTTATTGTTTTAAACCAATGTTCATTAGATCTCATAAGGCTAGGAAAATAATGTGTACTATATACATTTTTTTTTGTTTTTCAAGATAAAATGTAAAAAGTGGTCTGATTTTTCATTCATAAATGTGAAGCTTTAGGTTTTTCTTTTCTTTCTTTCTTTCTTTTTTTTTTTTTTTTGTACACAGGGTCTCACTACGCAGCCCACATTCACAGTGATCCTCCTGCTTTCCGCCTCCCTAGTGCTGGGATTACAGGCGCGCGCCACCACGCCCGGACTCCAATCGCCAGGTCAGCGCACCCGAAGGCGGGGCCGGCGCAGCAAGCGGAAGCAGGGATCAAACCCTGGCAGCTGCGCTTACCTAAGCAAGTGCTTAGTCCGCTGAGCTATACTGCTGGCCCCATAAATGTGAAGCTTTAAAAAAGATGTTTTCTCTGGTACAGACTCACTGGATGTTGTTCATCTGAATGCTTATTCTGCATTCTACTTGTGGGTTATGATCAGAACCTGGCTGTAAATTGGCTGAAATAAATATCTTAGTTACGGCATGGAAAGTTCAGCCTAGTTTGTACGAGTTTAACTCAAGAAAGAGGCAGAACCTTGAGGGGCTGATGAGTCTGAGATGGCAGCTGAGAACAAGGCAGTTGAGGCAAAGGAGGGAATTAAACGTGTCAGGTTAATAGAGATGAAGGATGGAGACCAAGACGATAAGGAGCTGGCAGCGAAGGTGTGCTTAACGCTCATCAATAACCAGCGTCAGAAAGCACTGGGGCATAACAATAAGGGAAGTGAAGGAGCTCGAGTATAAGTTGGAGGAGACTGAAAGAGACTTGGAGTGTACAAGAGAACGGGGCAGAATGCTGAGGGAGATACGCAGTTTCCTGAGTCAGGCTGTGTCTCAATGCGGCGTGACCAACAGGAGCAAGTAAGGCAGGAGGAGGTGCGGGATCTTACTGCTCTTGTGGTCAGGACGTGCAAGCATACTCTTACAGTTGTGGTGCAAGACTCAAGGTTAGGTTGGCAAATGGAATTGTGCCTTTAAATATTCTAAAAGCTGTCAAAAACAAGAAGAATTGGACTGCTCAGAGCGGAACTTGTGGTGAAAGCAGTAGGTACAGAGGTCGATTCTTTCAGAAGGAAAGGAAACCTCCTTGCCTAATGTGCTAGGAGCAGGGCATCAGGCTCGGGGGCAACTGTGGCTTTGGCGCTTACCTGTCCTGCTGCCATGCTTCGTGTCTTGTGTTTGAGGTGCAGTTTCTGGATTTACAGAGTGGGCTTTGTCTTGTGCTATTTGAATGGATGGTGTACGTGAAGAGTCTGGCACAAAATCACTCAACAATAATTGTATTTCTCACAAATATCTCATGTTTTACTGAAAATAGTTTTCATTTGAATGTGTTTCTCTTCTTAGCATTTTTTCACATATACTTTCTAGATCGTTGATATCAGACTGAATTGGAATAATAGCTAAGCTTTCATAATGTAGTAATTTTAAACAAGAATTGATTACTTAACAATCATATGCTGGTAGTTTGCAAGCTATATGGAGGGTTGCCTTAGCAACTATGATATTCTTAGGATCTGGTGCAAGGCTTAGCACTTAGTAAATTTGCAGTAAATTTTAGAAAAGAACGGACGCACACCGCATCTCTTCCTTGCCAATCTGATGTTTCTAGCTGTTTCTTCATTGGCTCGTAGGAGTGAGCAGCTTCAGTCCTCTAGCATTATAACTACACCCTCTTAGTATTTTTAGGCAGTTGGTTGCACTATTAGTAGTTTTAACATTTATTGACTTATGTACTATGGATTTATGATTTCTTGTTATTTTTATGGCATTATTCCAATATCAGGGGATCTCTCTCTCTCTCTCTCTCTCTCTCTCTCTCTCGTATTTTAGGGAAGGGTCCACAGGTGTTCAGGGTCTCACTACTAGATCCACCTATTTACAGCCTCCCAAGAGCTGGGATTACAGGAGCGGAAGGCACCACCACTCCCAGTCTCAATTGTAGTCTCAGCATGCCCTGGGGCAGGGCCCGGCATGGTAGGCCTGGGGATCTGATTTCCAGCCCCTGCTTCTGCTTGCAGGTGCTTTAATCTGCTGAACTATTTGGCCGGCCCTGGGATCTCTTTATTTTATATTTAAAAGTCAACTGGTTTCTCACTTGATTTTACAACCCTCACCTATGACACTGGTAGCTACTACATGTTTCCCAAAATGTAGATTTTGCCATAGGTTTTTTTTTTTTATTAATTTGTAATGATAAATTCATGTATGATGTCTGCTGCTCCTCTTCAGTCTTCTACAGTGAACAAATCTCCTCGCAGGGTCATCCTAGGGATGAAGCTCAGGGGGTAGAGCACTTGCTTAGTCATGCATACAGTGCTGAGTCTGTCCCCCAGTACTGGAAAAAGCATGCTTTATTAGAGGAGTAGAATGTCAGGTGTGGTGAGTAGAATTAGAATGGACTAATTTAATCAATAAAGAGTTAAGATAAACAATCTTATTAAAACTTTAGAGGGTTAACATTCTTACTACCACAAAAGTGAGACATATCAGCTTTGGGAATTCTTGTAAATGAAGTTAATTAAGAGTGACCTTTAAAAAAATCTTTTATTTATTTATTTGGTACAGTCTTGTTACACAGCTTGGATTCACAGTGATCCTCCTTGTCTCAGCCTCCCCAATGCTGGGATTATATGTATGCACCACCATGCCCAGTTTCAGTGGCTGGCTTGGCGCCTGGGGCTGTTGTGGCATGTGGCACTAGGGACTGAACCTGGGTCCTTCTGCTTGCCAGGTAGGCACTTAGACCGCTGAGCTATTTCCCCAGCCAAGAATGACTTTCTTGACATGAGTAAGCACTTGGAGCTCTCATTTTCTTGATGATTATATTGGGGGAATATATACACGAGAACTAGGCAGACAGTACTTGAGGAAGAGAACATGTGATCTCTTTGCCACTGTCTGACAAACTCTGGAGAAGCACTTGGGAGCCACTGGATCACAAAGACTAACTCCCCAGACACAGATTATGGCTGGAGGCATGGGAGGAGCTAGGATGTTGCAGAGAGCTTGTCCCTCTGGCCAAGGTGGTCTTGGTGTAAATGAACTAGCACGAGTTCTAGTTTCCTTACATGCAGGAAAGGTATTTTTTTGGCAGGGAGGACACCAGGTGCAATTGACTCTGACTGTTGCTCTTACACTTTGCTCCGTGCCTTCACACCTCTACCACAGTCCCTGGCCCTCAGCTCCCTTTCATAGCACATGGCTTTACTTCTGCTGACACTCTTGGTCCAGTCACCCCCAGGAAGCCCTTGCTGACAAGCTGCCTCCAACTGGCACAGATTTGGTGCCATTTGCCTCTTATAAGCTGTGCTTATGAATCTGCCTCTTGGGTCCTTGCTTTGTCCACTTAGTGCTTCAAAAATCTTAACTTGATTTGCCCTCCCCAAGGCTGGGGACTTATTATCTTTTGTGGCATCAATTACAGTAGGTCCTTTCTTCTGTAAATGTTCACTCTTGGGTGACACTTGTACTTGTTACAAAAGCTACTCTCCCCTTCATACATTATGTGACTGCAGTTAGTAGATTATATCTGACATTTGCAAAATGTGCCCTGGAATAATAGAGTGTTGCTGGAAGCGACGCTGCATACTTCAAGCCAAGGTCTTTGTTTTCCTGGTGAGAAAATACAGAACTGGGGAACTGACTGCTCGCTCAAGGTCGTTCAGAACAGAAGCTGGACCAGGGCTCCAGACCCCTAGTCAGGGCTCTCTCACTGATAAGGTTCTGCGGCAGCAATGCTGGCTGGGAATTAACTTTGCTTGGCTGGCCCTGAGCAGTTTCCATAGCTAATGCTATCTGACAAAAGAGGAGACCGAATTCTACCAGTGTAAGCCGAAGTTAAACTGAAAGGAATATGACATGCCTGTTCAAAAGTGTTTAATTTCATAAAACTCAGCGGATCAAGGTAATTATAGAGCAATAAAAGGTGAACTGAAGCCATAGATGGACCTGAGAAGAGATAAGACTTTTTAGAACAGCCACTGTTCTTCCTATACAACATTTTCTGGTTTTGTTTTCTATTGTCTAGTTTTTATTTTAAACTGGCTGAGTTGCAAACAAAGCCATGGTACTATAATGTGGATAGAAATTATTCATGAGCACATCTTTCTTTATATGAGGGAAAACATCCATTGAAATAACACAAATGTAGCCCTAAATTTTTTATATTTTATACTTATGTAAGTGTGCCAATTATCTATACAGAATATTGAATTTTATTTACATTGGCATTTAATTATAAATTTATACCATAATAATCTAGCATTTTCTTCTTTAAAATACACACTGCCAAGAGTCAAGCAATTTTGTTGTCTACACTAAACAAAATTTTTCACATTCTAGATAAAAGTTGCACTTTTCAAAAAATGTCCTTCAAAGCTAGGAAGGAGTCCCAAGGAAGGGACGGTTACACCATGAGATTCACATTTCATTTGCAGGCAGCAGCCTTGAGAAACGGGGGGGGGGGGAGATTTTTCTTTATCAGGAGTTAACTAAGATACAGAAAAGAAATCAGTGTTTTCAGAGAAAATTACAAAACTTTTCAATCTTCAGCTTTTTGAGACAAAAACTTCAATAAGTACAATAAGAGATATCAATTTCAACCTTGTACAATGGCTCATTAATGAATTGAAATGAAGTAAGAAGGAAAAGGGAAAAATATTACTTGCTGTCCCTGGGAAGGAACAAAGAGTGCACTGGAACGAAGATACGAAGGACGCAAAGAAAGGAAGAAACAGAGAAAGATCAGGACCCTCATGTAAAGAAATCCAGCAGGCACTGCTATATAGTTCCTGAAAAGTCTTTGGTACTTTTTATGTTCTGGTTGAGGTCTGTGAAAAGTGTGGATATTCATACTAGCCATCGGATGGCTGCTCCAAGAGGCGACACCGCTGACACTGAGGCTGGCCTGGGATGCTGCAGGGCTTCGAGGCTTCGCAGTTCCATGCGGAACTGAGGGGGGAGGCCCTGCTCTGTCTGACCCTGCACCTGTGGGCAAGTCAGTCGCTTTGACTTTGATGAATACGAATACTGAGTCTTTGCCTTCCATGATGGCTCAAAAATGAAAGAGTATTAACATAGATAACAATGCTTGTAACTCTTAGAAAGACATGCAAATTAAAACACGCTAAGATAGTACTGTAGTAATAGCTTTGAATTTTTTTTACTAATTGTGTACAGTGTCTTCCATTTTATTGTTTAAATTTTTTGCTATTTCTTTTGTTTCCTGAAAAGATCAAGAAAAGCTTTCCCTGCATAATCTCCTACTAATATATTAGTAGAAAAAATATATATGTCTATATTTAGATAGATAAATTTTATAATATATATAGTGATAAATTGATTTCTATGTGTTAACATATGCAGTGATAAGTAAATGTGAGTATATTTATGTTTGATAAATAATAGGTAGATATTAATGTGAGGAATGTTTTTAATTTGGAGAGAACACATTTACAGCTAGTCAAGTCTTCTCTGAAATAATCTTACTGTGCTTGAAAGGACGGGCAGTGTATATTGGTAAGGACTCAGTGAAGAAATGAAGCTCCATTTGAAGGACCATAGGCGTTAATGCAGGAGACAAGAAGCCAAGTAAAAGTGGACAGTCCATTTCTGAAATGTCTCTTGCTCAGTACAATGGAGCTGCTGCCTCCTCGACCACCACTAGTTCTATGAAGTCAAAATTCATCCTGTAGCTGTGATCCAAGGACAGGAAGGTGGAATCAGTGGTCAGTGCCTGTACTTCCTCTAACCAGCCAGGATGCAGAGGTGGTGTGGAAGACCTGGACAGAGAAGTCTATTTCCAGAACCTTGTTTCCTGGCCACTAAGAGATAAAGAGGGAGGCTGAGGGTTCCGGTGTTTCTGTCATCTTCCAACTCACACATCCTGATTTACTCCATGAACATGGTTAGGAGAATGTGGGAAGTGCAGTTTTCACATCTCCAGCTAGAAGGAAGGTGGAGTAGAAGTGTAAGCTGCCAATTCAGGCTTCCCTCACAGAGATGTCACCACTGGCTCAGCGCAGGAGGCTGCTTGGGTCTCCATCCTCCATACCCTGACCTGTGTGCAGGCTGAAGGCTGGGGCTTCGCTGTAGATACCCTGAATCAAAGAAAATAAAAATAAAAAAATGGAAGAAGAAAATGAGTGATCATACAGAAGCTCTGATTTCTAGGCACTTCTGTTCCTCTCCCCTAAGAAGGGTGGCTCTCTAATGAAAATACTACGGAAAGAAGAATCATGAGGATTAGATCTCAGACTTATCATGATGAACTCTTACTGAACAAAGTGAGGTGTAGATTAGAAAACGTTTTGTGCACTTGAGGTCTGACAAGTCTCCTGGTGATGAAAGTGAAACGAATTCACGTTAGTGTACAAATTTTGCCCTTTCATTATTATCCTAGAGTAACAGTAACATGGCAGAAAGTGCACCACACATGGAATACTGTACTTTTAGAAATATTTAATGTAAATAAAATGCAAGTTTTGGTGTCTCCAGAAACTTCATAGTTTATCTGAGATGACTTATTTGACCTACTAATGCTGCTTCATCATATAGGAAACCTTGCCTAAGAGAGCTGGTATTGACTTTGGAACAAAAAAGCCCTAATGTGTTCAAGATAAAGACCAAAATTGGTGAGAGAAAATGGCATTGTGGGTGGCACGGGATAAAAATAGGCTTGTTCTGAAGTTCTAGGAGGGTGATTAATTAGAAGCACTTGTCAGAAAATTCTTCTTTTTGATTAATGAGAATTTATTTCTTGTGATATTCTCAAAATAATTTTTTGGTAAAGCATAAAAATGTTGCAACTACATTAAAAAAACTTTTTTTTGTGTTTGTGTACATTTTAATGCCCACTTCTCTTTGGATCATAGATATGAATCTCTGACAATTACCTAACTTAGTGAGCAGCTCTGTAAATTAGAACATTTAGAAGAAAGTTCTTACATGAAGTGAATCTTTAGGCTGTGTTTCTTTTCTTTGTTTTTCTTTTCTGTATTTTAAGGAGGGGTCACAGGGTGTTCAGGGTCTCACTACTAGATTGGACTCGTAGTGATCCTCCTGTTTACAGCCTCCCAGGAACTGGGATTATAGGCGCACTCCACCAAACCCAATCTCAATTGCTGTCTCAGCATGCCCTGGGGGTGGGGCTGGCCCTGCAGGCCCGGGTAGGCTGTGTTTCTAATATTCCACCAAATGTACTCTTCTGTTAGTATTAGTGCAGTGCATTCCACAGTTTTGTGTCCAACTATGATCTCCTCAGTAAATGTCTTAGCGATTGCCTGGCCCTCTCCCTGCATCCATCCATGGTAATGGAGATAAACGAGCAATCACGACTGAGAAGTCGATGATGATCTCGGATGGAAGCACTCGCCCTGGTAGGCGAGTTCTGTGTCTCATTACTGAGTAGAATGAAAGCTCTGGCATAATGGTTATAAGTTGTGATCTTGTTTCCTTATAATAACTTCCAATTGTGTTTGAAAGAAGCCATAATGCAATTTTTGCAATTTGATATGGGCTATTTTTAGCAATGCAAAAGCTCTAATTGCAACTTTTTTCATTTTGTTCTTAGTATAAGATGGGCATCCATGTTTAATCATATCCACAGATTACCTCAATGAATACAAATGTGTTACATTATCTTTAAATAAATGAATGTCAACACATTCCAAGGTAACAGTAATTGCATGTTGATAACAGTCATTACTGTGAGTCATGGCCTCTAGAAGAAAATACACTTGCATCTTTTAATAAAAGAGCAATGTTATAGTCTATTTTTAAAAGGACAGTTTTCTGTTTCCTGTACAGACTATAATATCACTTAATATAGCTGGCAGACCCTGCAAACAGATAAAATGCAAAGTATAAACCTGAAAGTAACAAGATTTTGTAGTCTTTTTAAACTGAGATGAATGTTATGCATACCTAAGGAAAGAGAATATGAAGCTGCCATTACCTGTAGCAGACTCTGATCTCACACCGCTCTCCAATGGAGGAAGAAAACAGAAGTGAGGCTATTATCCTGCATTTCTGTAGCAAGATATTTTCAGATTTCTTTATGGAGGCTTATTACAGTTTGCAAATCAATCTGAAAAGTGCTCCAGGAAAAAAAAGACTCCTTTTTCAAAATACAGTAAAAACATCATAAAATGAATGGAGAGGGTATGAGAACATTCATTTTCTGTGATTCGAGTTTTTATATGGGGATGAAATGTTACTCGGACCACCGTGTTGCAAAATAGACAGTACCACTAAATTTCTCCATGGATTACATCCTCCCTGTCATCCACCACATGTGCTGTGTGTACCTGTTGTGTACTCATGATGGTCCTGAGTGTTATAATACAGTCCCAGTAACATGCTGTGGGTGAGTAAGGACTGGGAAGAAACCCTCAGCTAAGACAATTTAGAAAGTGTCCCAGCACTAATTATTTAATAGATGAATATGGTTTTCTTCCCTTACAGTCTTCTAAAACTCATGAATTCTACTGTGATTGGAAGAATCCTGGTCTTTAATTATGAGATCTAAGTACTAACACCAGATTTTCTTCTAGCAGTAAGATATCAGACAAGCTGGTTCATATTCCCAGGCCTCTCTAGTCTGCAAATGTGGGATTTAAACTCCATTAGGGGTTTGCAAACCACTAATTTTGCCTGTGGAAACCACAGTTCTCAGAGGAATGCAGTTGTAAAGCAATTGGATTTCCTTGATTTGGTTCCCTTTGGGGAAGTCCTGGTACCTGAAAGAAAACTTTAATCCTGCTCTGGCCTGGTAAATATGAATAAGATTCAATTTTTGGACTGCCGAAGTGATTTTTTTCTTTATACTTAGGTTCTGTAAAACACTACAACACTCTACTTATTTTGTGCTTGTTTTCAAAAATGTAATTAGAAGGCATATTTCATGCTGAAGCGCTAAAGTTATGCTTCAAAGAGACTCTCAGATCTATTTCAGTGCAAACTTGGTTTGTGAGGTATGAGTTCCTGGACTGATTAATCAACCTTCAATTGTCTTTACTCCTAAAAGGGATAATTATGTTACTCACCTTCTAGATCTTTAGGAGAACTGAGTAAGATACAACATGTAAACTGCTACATTTATTGGCTCAGTGTTAGGATCCAAATCATTATCCTTCTTATTGTACATGGAAAGTACTTTCTTTAGTTTCCCAACTATTAGGAGAAAATATCACAATAGCAAGGAACTCCTGTGTACATCTTAGGAAAACAGCTGTGGCTACATAAGAACCCAGGTTCCTTTCTCAGTGGGTTTTGTTTGCTTGTTTTCTTCTTTTGCTTGGTCTCATCAAGGTATGCATGCAGGAAAAAGAAGGTGAATATTCATTTGGAAAAATAAGAGGTTCAAGGGATAAAATGAAAAGGAAATGAAAACATTTAATTCTGAGCTAAGTCTACTTTTTTACCTTTCCAAGAAGTAGCTACCTTTTGACTGCTTGCTTTTGCTAGCAGTGCTTGTAAGGGCTTTAAATTTCATCTAATCTTTATAACCTATGTGAGGTAGTTAGTGTTCTAAACCTCACTTTAGAGATGAGACCAAGACATAGATAGATTAGGTTGCCTAAAGTTATAAATCTAGGAAATAGTTGGCCAAAGGTTAAAACTCAGGTAGTCTGACCTCAGAGCTGAAACTCCTCACCATTCTCTATTACCTCTGATCTTTGAGATCTTTCTTTACTGTGGAAGAAAAATAAGAGGGAGAATAGAAAATAAAAAGTAGAGAGATTCTTTATAAGCTTAGATATATAGACATAATATTCACAAATAATAACAAATGATATCCCTTTTGTACCAGAAATGAGTATTTCTAGACACTGTGGTGAATTGAATTGCTATTTTAGCTGGTGCTATGAAATATCTATCACAACCTCCTCCTGAGCAGCCATGGCTCTGTTTCCTGACTTTGGACTTGATCATGTGACTTCCTCTGGCCAATGGGATGGTAGTGGGCATGATGCAAGCAAATACTTGAGATATGCCTGTGTTCTTGGCTTATTGAGCAGAACTGCTTTTGTCCAGTGCCACAGGAGCTTGCCTTGGGCAGCCACCGGTGGAACATGACCAGTTTTGCAACCTGGTCCCAGTGTCAGTCAACCCAGTGTAAACACCACTGATGCATAGATATGGAAGTCATTCTCCTTATTGTAGTAGCATTGAAGTGTGGTGTGCTTTCTAGGCAATGTTAAACAACGGCTGAGTGTACTTCATACCTGTCACCATAATCTCATTAAGCAACAGTGTACTTCCCTAAAATTTAATGTAAAAACTCATAAACTATGTAGACTATGGGTTAAAATGTAAGCCTGAGGGCTGGGGAGATAGCTCAGTAGAATAAGCACCTGCCGGGCAAGTGCAAGGGGCTCAGTTCAATCCCCAGTTCTGCCAAAAGAAAAAATAAATAATAAAAAAAATTAAAAAGTAAAATGCAAGCCTGATTACTTGATGGTAATGAAAATTGTATAATGTTAGAGATGTAGTATGTCTAATTGTAACAGTATAAATGTTTATAAAAGTATAACTTGTTAGAATTTCCAGAACTTTGGAGAATGAGATCAGAACCTGATGTCAGAAAATTTCACTCATTAAAGTTTTGTAAAGGAAGAGGAAAGAAAAACTTGTAAGAGTTTTACATCATTGCTCAAAAATTTCATTAGTAGAGTATTCATTATATTTGAAAATAGTTTATTTAGAAGTGAGCAATTGGGAGATATTTTGAGAGTAAGTGGGAAATAGGACAAATGAGAAAGAAATGGAGAATCAGACTGGAAGAGACATATCAAACGTATTCATATTAAAAACACAAATAATAACTAAAGAGGATGGACAGTAATACAAAGATAATTAATTTACTCACATTGAATGGTTTAAAAATAAACTGGTGGGAATTATGGAAGAGGACATCTTTTCAAATGTCTTAATTACTTTTCTCATTGCTGAGACAGAATACCCAACATTGAAAGGAAGAGGAGAACATTTTATTGTAGCTCACGGTTCGTGGAGGTTTCAGTTTCTGACTGGCTGGCTCCAAGCCAGCGTGGCATGGCAGAGCAGCACCCTGAGGAGAAACAGTTTATGGTGTGAAAGACAGGGGGCAGCAAAAGCAGCATGCAGCAAGCAAGTCCTCTTTCTGTCTCTTATACTCTATCCAGACGAGATCGGGTGCATTCAGGGTGGTATGGCCGTAGACTTATACTCTATCCAGCTATGTGTCCTTAGGACAGATACTCACACTCAGTATGGGCCTTCCCATTATGCACATCTAGACCTATGGCCAACAAAGCAGTGGACTACATTCGTAATCACTCACTCACCCCCAGTATCACATGCTCCAGACCCAACTATCTCTGAAAAACACCACCTATGACCACATGATGTTTTGAAGGGACATCTAGATCCAAGCTATAAAAACTGGTATTTAGATTTCCTCACTGACCATTTTCATAGCTTTTGCTTCAGCAAATCCTCCTTACTACTTGGGGAATCTGAGTTTGTGTATCCTTTGACTCCTTGTAAGAAGTGTTTGTAAAACATTATTTAAGGCTTGCCTTGAAATTTACCTTGAGAACTCAATGGAGGATTGTCTTATTACCACATTCTATAATTATGTTCATTCATGCAGAAGTTATTTACGTATTTGTTTGGGAAAAAAATGTCACCTAAAGTTCACGTTGATTTTAACATCTCTTCCTCCTCAGGCTAGGTGTATGTGCAGTGCTGATGATGGCACCCTGTATGACTTTTTGTGATGTTCTTTCAGGCTTCCAGACTGCTAGAGAGAGAAAAAAAACCTAAAAGATTTTTTAGGCTGTAATGTTTATCTGTGTGGCAGAGGGCTAATTTGCCCCACATAAAAATGTGAGTGGGTTTGGTAGGTCAGGATAGCTGCAGAGAGAGAATTAAGCAAGATAAATATTATGTTGGCCACAAAGGCATCAAGATGCCTAATATTCAACTGGAGATTATGTTTTTCTCTTTTTGGATGTGAAATTCCTTTTGTACCTGAAACCTGCACCATGCTCTAGAAATCAGAGAAATAGTCCATTTAAGTGAACTTGTTTAGGGGCAGAATGGAGCATATGGTGACACACAAAATGGGATTCAATCTAAGTTGGTAAAGAGTAGAACCAAGGACTTTTCTGTGGGTGAGGCCATGAGAACGACACTGAGGGTTCATTGGAATCATTTCCTGTTGCTGGGAGCAGCAGTTCTCAGCTCTGCTTTGATTTACCTGCAGTAGTAAAAAATAATAGCAATAAGGACTTCTTCCTCTCAAATATTCTGATGTAACTAGTCTGCACCAATGGAACTCCAGCGCTCTCTAGGTCTCTAACTTGCACATGCATTTTAGTATTGCTACTCCTGACTCACCGCTGTTCTCCACACTAGCTGTACTTTAGAATCACCAGCAGTTGTTAAATAGCAGTGTTACTACCCTGGCCCCAGAAGTTCCAACCTAATCACTTTAAGAAGGAAGTAAGGCATCAAGTGTTTCAATACTAAGAGGATTCTCCTATAGAAATGTGGTCAGATGGAGACCTTAGGACTTTGGCCACATGTCCTAAGTGCTCTAAAGGGAAAACATTGCTGAGATTGATGGGAATTAGTTGCGTACCCTTCTGGGAAAAGTACTTCTCTCTGATTTGAGGTTCAACCTTGACCTTGCAAACCCAGGCTTTATAATGCTTACAAAGTACCAAGGTGGCAGAAGCACAATGCTGGTGCCTTATCTAGATTCGTGGGCGCTATGAGCCTGGCGCTAAATGAAAGATCACAGGGTTGAAAATAGCATTCATTCCCATGAGGTCATATAATCGCCACTATTCAGAAGAAGATGAGGTTGTCATGTTTGGCAAAAAAGTTACAAGATGCCCAGTGATAATCAAACTTCAGATAAAGAACACTTTTTATTGTTTTACCTCATGTAATTGAGACATACATATATTAAATGATTTGTTGTTTGTTTGAAGTTCAAATTTAATTGATGCCCTGTAGTTTACTGGGAAATTCTAGGAATAGAGACCTTAAGTTTGTTTAGATATCAAGAAATAGTGGCATGTTGGTGCTGTCTCTGAAATAGGTTAATCTACATAATGTTTGAGAATATACCAATTTAGGGCCATGAGATAGTTCAGTGGCCTAAGTGCCTACCTGGTAAGTGCAAGGATGAAGATTTGATCCTGGGTACTACATGCCTGCTGGCCTGTTTTGGACCACAAAGACTGGGCATATTGGTACATGTCTATAATTCAAAGGCTGGGGAAACTGAAACAGGAGGATCACTATGAGTCCAAACTATATAGTGATACCCTGTATAAATACACACACCACACACACACACACACACACACACACACACACACATATTATACTAATTTAATAATAATCTGGGAATATTTGTTTGGAGCAGTAACCTTTCAAATGTCTTAAACTACAGTTTAGCTCAAAATCCCGTTTGTAATATAGAAAGAAGAGATAACTTAAAATATTGGGTTCATTTTAAATTACATTTTTCCAAATCTATGATTGTCTTTTGCCATGCATGCATCTGTCTTCTTGTTGTACAAAGTCTTTGATGTTTAAGAGGTAAAACAGACACAGTCCTCTCTCTGTGCTGACTTCCATAAGAGCTAAGCTTATTGCCACTTTAGTTTTTTAATAGGATCTTTCATCTCAACTGTGCAGAAGTTCATAGCTTGAATAAAAGAATACAATTAGTGAACATAACAGATAGTCTTTGAGTAGAGGAGATTAATATGTTAAAGATTTAGTCTTGGATGTAAGAAAATTGTGAAACATTGAAGAATTAGTTCTTTTAAACTCACAAGAATAAAATTACAAGATAATTTTTTAATAGAAATTGTTTAATTCCAACACTGAGTGCTATTGATGTCTAATGCAGAGGCTGAGTTGATTTTCTTAGGGAAGGGAAGAGATTATAGACAAAAAATAAAGATGAATATGTCAGTGTGTTTCAGTGACACTAAAGATTGCATGAGAAGAAAACACTGATTGGTAAGAAGTCAGTTAACATTTCCAATCTTCACAAAGGGCAGGGAAAAACAAAACCCTGGAAAATATGTATGGCATATTTAATAACCTGGGTAAAAAACTGAAGGTCTCAGAGACACAGTTGGTGGCTCTGTTTCTTCTGATTGAAGGTCATGACTTTGGAAGGCAAAGAGGGCACCAAGAAGTGAACAGCTGGCTCTGTAGACAGTGTTAGAGAACAGAATTTAGTTTTCTGGGCTACGATGCAGGCTACTAAACTAATGCTCCTGGCAAAAGAAACAGTGCCTCTAATGAAGAGTGGGAAGAACATGCTTGGCAGAAGATTTGCTGACTGGAGCATTGATGCATGAGTAGGGCAAAGTGAAAGGACCAAGCAAGCTGTTAAATTACACCCTACAAGGAGAACAAGCTGACTTATGAAGAATAAAGATAGCATTGCGGAGATCAGGAGGTGAAAGAAAGATAACAGGAAGGAAGAGGAACAGTGCTTGTGGCTTTATGGATGTATGTAGACATTCCCATGACGTGAGTGGTGTACAGTCTGGAATAACAGTGTAAGTGATGTTTCGAAGGTTTTCATTATGACTTGGTGGCCTGCGGTCCTCGACCAGCTCATGTGCGGGAAAGCTGCTTGACCCCGAAATCCCAGTGTGTTACTGCTTCTAGTGAATGTAATGTGAGGCACAAATGTTCATGGAGGTGGGAACTGGAAGGCTTGCCAGCACGTTTACCGGTAAGAGAGGTTCGGAAAGGTGGCTCTTATCAAATGAAGAATTAGAGGAAGAGAAAAAAAATGGACTTTGTCAAAGAAAGGACACTTTGTTTTCTCCCTTTCCCTTCTACTTAGGCTGTACTTTATTTATTTTTTTATTTTAATTTTTAAAGATTACAAAAATATTAAAAGAGAACAAATTACAAGTGCTACAGAATTTCCCTTAACAAAGTAATATGAATTTCAAAGTATTTGTTGTAATACATAGTTTTATTGTCTTCCAACCAGTTATTTTTATGTTACCACATGTATGCATGTAAAATTGGAAGGAGAAAGAAAAAAGAAAGTGTATAAGAAATTAAAAAGAGAAAAAGTATAAACAATTAAAAAAGACAAAACAAATTATTATCTGCTCCTTTTCATAAACCAGCAGAAATGCACAGTATAGTTCTCCAAGCCATCTCTCTTACATACTAGATAAATCTCTTTCCCCCACTCCTCCTACTGTTTTTCTCAATTCAGTAACCCAAGTTCAAAGACCCAATTGAGAAATGGGCATCTGAGATGAATATGTACTTCTCAGAGGAAGAAATACAAATGGCAAGTAAATATGTGAAAAATGTTCAACATCATTGGTCATTTGAGAAATGCAAGTCAAAACAACACTGAGATTCCATTTCAACCCAGAAAGAATGGCTAACACCAAAGAATCAGCCAATAACAAATACTGGAGGGCTGACCCCTGACCCTTCTCCATAGTTGGTGGGAGTGCAGACTGATACAACCACTGTGGAAATCAGTGTGGAGATTCCTTTAAAGGCTAAGGTTGGAGGTTCCGTTCAAGCCAGCTATTCCCCTCCTGGGTATTTTTCCAGCAGAACTGAAAACCTCATACCACAGTGATATATGTGCCTTCATGTTTATAGCAGCACAATTTTTCATAATTAAATCCTGGAAACAACCCAGATGCCCATCGACTGAAGAATGGATAAGGAAGATGTATTTTTATACAATGGAGTATTATTTAGCTATAAAATAAGATAAATCTGAGGCATTTATGGGTAAATGGATATAACTGGAGAACATACACTTAAGTGAAAGAAATCAGCCTTGCATGTGCAAACACCATATTGTCTCTTTAGGGTGAGAAGCTGAAAGGGAAAATGGAATCTGAAGGGTACAGTAGACACTGGGAAACGGAATGAGCTTATTCTTAAGTCTTTTTATTCTCCTTTCCCTCACCTCCCTCTACCCTCTCCCATCTCTAAATCCCTTTCTCAATGGCAAAAGATCCATTTCCCTTTTTCCTATTATCTATCTTTTTCTTTGTTTTAAAAATATTTTTGTATTTTGTGTTAATCGCATATGAGAACTTTATCAAGTACATATTTCAAGAAGTCCAGGGAGTGCAGAACTTAGCCCAAGAAGTCTAGAGCCCTGTGTTGGAGGGAATGTGGCTGAGAGGAAAAATGACAATGGAGATAACAGATCTACTAGCCACGGGGAGCACAACGGAAGTGGATGTCTCAGGGAAGCGCCTGTCCATGTGAGTCTAAATGTTTGTGCGGGTTTGACATGTAGGTGCTCCTCTCACATGAAACAAATGTTAACTTTCTATTTTTCCTTAGCTGAAGTTCATTTCTATTAAGGTTTATTGAGGCACAACTGAGAACACTGAGGCAGGCAGAGTTTAAGCAATGTGTGAGGGTTTATTGCACATCGCGTACTGCCCAGCCAAGCGAGGAGTAAGTGTTGGCCCTGAGCAAGGGGTGAGAGCGCATATTATAGGGAAGATTAGGTATGGGAGGAGGCATTGCTGAGGGGTGTGTGTGTGTGTGTGTGTGTGTGTGTGTGTGTGTGTAAAATTTAAAGTCTTTGAGCAGGGGATCTGGGGTTGGCTGATAGGGTGGTGTTGGGTGTGGTTTGCTGGCAGGCACCCTGTGTCTTTTGTGGTTTTCTGCATAATCAGCTCTCTGCAGGCTGAGTCATGTGGGGCAGCTGCTAGCTGACTGAGCTGCACGGGGAAGCTTCTACAGTCCTGTTAACACTGCGCACCAACGGCAGTGAGTGACAGATCTGCTTGGGAGTTTTTCCTCTTCTGATCAGGTGGAGGTCTGATCCAAAGACCTGAAAATTTCTATTCTGATTATTTATTTTTATCTTCTTTGTAACACAAAAAAATTAGTCTGGTCTCTTCCAGGAAAATAATGTCATCTTAAATTAATGATTTACCAGTCCCTTTTGATAGAAACTAAATCAGAATCACTGACTACTCAATTATTTCGGTTTATAACCCAATCATATTTGGGATTTCCACCTCCCTTCCCAAGTTCAGGATTGATTTCTAGAGCCAGGAAATTCTATGGTGCTGCAGTGTTAGTGCGGAGAAGGATTGATTTTGCTCCTCCTCTGCTTCTTTCTGATATGCACAATTGACTAGCTGTGACCTTCACTTACCTTCACTGTTTCTGCATTGGCTGATAGCCTGTTTAATTATGGTGTTTATATGAATGGTCAGTACCACTGAAGTCACAATCCATACTGCTGACTTTGCCTTCTGGCTTTCTCTGTCAGTATTCTCACCTGATTTTAAAAGAATGAGTCAGAATAAGCTAACTTTCCACACCTCCTTTTGGGCTGTGGGCATGTGACCATAGAAAAATCTCTCTACGTTCTGACATTAGTTCCCTTCATCTCTATTCTTCTGCACGTAGTGTAGGCAAAGAAGTATGGACAGGCTTCCTTAGAGAGCCCTAGAAAGTGTCTTGTACTCTTGATTTTCTAAATCAAAGGTAGATGCCCGCCATTATCCTACATCATACATAGTTCAGGCCTAAAAAAGAGGATATTTTGGAGCATTTTTTTTTACTCTTATTTTTCAGGGTGCTTCTTTCTTCTTTGAGTTGTTCTTATCTTTTTTTGGTGGAAGGAAGCTTAAGGTCACTAAGTAGGAAAGGACCACTTGTCTTGCACTGCTGCTAAAACAGGTTGCCACAAGCAAGGTGGCTTCGACACAACTGAAACACACTTCTCATAGTGCTGGAGAACAAAGGCAGGAAACACCTGAAAACTTGGTGGCTGTCTTGCTTGTGATAGGGGTGACATTTGCTACACACTCTCTTGGTAGAGGGGCCAGTTGGATTTCTGGGATTTCTTTTATAAGGGCACAAATCCTGATCATGAGAGCTCCACCTCAGGGATTCTTAAAGGTCAAACCTAAGCATTCCACCTTGGATATTAGAATTTCAGGGTATGAATTCTGTGGAGGGGATGAATATTCATTCAATAGAACTTGGCATACATAACTCCCAAATATCAGTTTGTAATTCAGAATTCTTCCTTACAACATTGAGATGCTCAGAGTATTTTAAAACCATCATCATCATCATTATTATTATTATTTTGCAGTACTAGGGATTGAACTCAGGACCCTGCACTTGCCAGGCAAGTACTTATTCTACTGAGCTATCTCCCCAGCCCTAAAATCATTTTACATTAGTAGTTTTTCTTCTTTGAGCCAGTGTTGGATGGTAAGCTTCAAGGGTTGAAAATTCATGCAAGGACAACTCACAGGTGAGGGATTCAGCCTTCAAGTTCAAGACTTTCTGGTGTGAGGAGGTGAGACACTTGGAAAGTGATTAGGATTGGATAAAATCATTACAGTAGAGTCCCATGATGGGGTTGGTGGTTGTATTGGGGGAATAAGAGAAAGCCACCTAACACAAGTGCTTCAGTCTTGCCATGTGATGCCTTCTGGTGTGCTGTAACATGACACAGCAAGAAAGTCCTTGCCGGTTGTAAGCTTCCTGACTTTGGACTTCTGAGCCTTTATAACTTAGGAAGTAAATTTAGTTTCTCTATGAACCAGAATAAGACATGGCTTGGTATGTCATTCCACAACATATATGTCCCTTAATGCTAAAATTTATACAAAGGGCATAAAAAGGTCTTCATCAAGATGGCTTACAGAGGTGTGTTTATTGAGCAGATAAATGACCTATCAAATAAACTACAAGTTTCTTCCATCAATAGTGGAATTGCATTGAGGAAAATTAATCTATCCTTGCTTCCTTCCATTATATAATAGGAATACTAAATTATACATATTTATTTCATGAAGTTTTGATAATGATTGATTTGTTATACAACGTTAACTCAGAACCTGAAAAATGGTAGGTATTGAATATTTATCAGGAGCTAATTTATTATTATTTTAGAAACTGAGATGTTGGATAGAATCAACATGAAGAGAAAAAACAGCAGAATACAGTTTTGGGACTGTTTTACTGTGGGACAAAATACTTTTCCCTCACTGATGTTTACTATTTCAAAGGATGTTTGGTATCTGGATACAGTTGATGTTCAAAAAAATATCTGAATGAAGCCATATGTATTTACTTGTCTCTCATATCTAAAAAGAATGACAACAGTCTAGCAGAGGAGCCATGGAGGAAGACAGATTTTAGGAAAGAAATATAACAAAATATTGCATGGTAGCTTTCATGGTAACTTAGCAACTTGTGATATAATCAAAGAATGAAAACATGAATATGAATAAATTTGGTGGACAGGCTTGCTGTTTTCTTATATGCAAAGTGAATGAGAGTCTAAAATAATCTCCAAGCACCAGAATTGTTGCTCTAATCTCTTGACTTCAGGGTATTGCTACAATGCTAGAGCTTCAGTATGGAAGTACTGGTGGGTGTGGTGGCAAAAATCAAGCAGAGTAGGATGGCACAGATCATTATTTTTAGCCATATTGAGCTATGTGGGAGGAATGGCAGTAACATCGAAGATCTCACAGGAAACGCTTCAAAACAAATTATGCCATTATTATTGTTATTATTATTATTATTATTATTATTATTATTATTTTGTCTTTTTGAGACAGGGTCTCACTATGCAGTTCAGGCTGGCCTTAAACTCACTTTGTAGCTCAGGCTGGTCTTGAACTCACAACAATCCTCTTGCCTCAGCCTCCCGAGTGCTGGGATTACAGGCATGTGCCACCTTGCCCGGCATTATTTTTGTTCGTTGGATTTTCTTTTCAGGATCTGCAGAGTAATGAATTTATAGGTCTTTTATAAATTATCACAGAACTTCTGAAGTGAAAGCATAGCAGTTAGATTTCTATGTGCAAGTAACAGAAACTGACAAAAAAAGTGATTGAGGCAGAGGACCCTAGGGAGATCCGGTAAACTTGCAGGAGGTTGGAGAAGGCTTGAGACAGACAGGAACCAGTGGGGACTTGTAGGACAGACATTGCCATGGAAACTATTTAGCTCCTGAGCAACATCTGTTGTGCCTGGCTAAAGAATACATATCAGAGGCTTTGGGAGTTGCAACACAAAATCATAAACATGATGAGAATTTTTTAAGAAGTAGCTAGGGCTGTAAATGCTTATAGATTATATAACATAAGACTGCCTCATTTAAAAGCAATTAAAATTACTAGGGATGATTTTTTAAAATTTAAAATGATGTGTGCTGTTGTAAGTTGTTGAAGAACATTGCATGGTGAACTCTAAGATGGGAAACAGAGGACTTATTTCAAAAATTTTGGGAGGGCCAGCCAAATAACTCAGTGGATTAAAATGTCTTCAAGCAGGTGCAGGGGCTGCAGGTTCAATCCCTGGGCCTGCAGTGCTGATCCCACCCCTGGGCATGCTGAGTTGTGATTGAGACTGGGCATGGTGGCATGTCCCTGTAATTCCAGATGTTGGGAGGTTGTAAACAGGCTGATCATTATGAGTCTGATCTCGTAGTGAGACCCTGAACACCCTGTGGAACCTTCCCTAAAAATACAAAAAAAAAATAATTGGGTTATATTTTCCAGATTGCATACTACATCATGTAGGGCTACAATGCACATGTTTCTTTGTAACCTGCTTTCATTAAAGAATAGATGAGATGTTTTGGTTCACATCAATATACACAGTCAGTCTTCACAACGTTTAACTGTTTAAGAGCACCAATTTACCCAGTCCAAGAGTGATGTTGATTTCCAATTGTGATGTTGCAATGTACTCCATTAAACATGCGTTTTACATGTGAATTTCTACAGACTAAGTTTCTTGGAGTAGGTGTTTTGGGTCAAACAGGAAGCTATTTTAAAAAATTTGAGAGATATTAGCAGTTAGTCTAATTAGAAAGTTGTCTCATTATAATCACACCAACAGAAGATGAGGATCAAATGTCTAATATCTTGAATGTGGCTTCTATTATGTACAGATAACACTCAGAAGAATTTCATTTGTCAGAGATCACTGAATATATTTGTGAAGCTGCACTGCATACCTCCACCCAAATATCTGAATGCAAAGTAGTAAAATTTAATATTGTTTCTATTTTAGGTATTTTCTAAAGTTCATGCAATTTATTACAATAGTCATGACACAGAAATGTAGGCAAGAAAAGGCCAATATTTCGCAAACACTGGAGACCTATTATTTTGTTTAATGAAATTCTGTATTATTTTTATTTTCTTTTTACTATTTTTAAAAATTCTCTTTAAAAAATAAAAACCATGCATTTACCTTAGTGTGTTGTGTATATAAGGGGAAAAAACCCACTGAAGACCAAATAATTTTAAAATTACTGTTATGAACTCATAAGATTGTTTGCTTCCTCAAGGTTGATTTAGCACTTAAAATTTCAGCATAGTTTTTTTTTTGTACACTGAATTTCAAAGAACATTAAAATGTTGCTTCCTTTTACAAAAGGATGAAAAATCCTAAGAAACTTCAGCTTGCCATACAAATCTAATTATTTTCCTTTGGATGTAACGTGTTTGATTGCAACTTTCCTATTTAGTGAAAAGATGAACTGCAAAAACGTAAAGAACGTCAATTAATTTTTAAAGAGGGTTTAAATTTGTGAAACAATAGTTGTACATAAATAGTTCAGTCACTTCTCTACATTGAGAGTTTTTTAATTTTTAAAGAGAGTACAAATCAGAAGTAAAACAGAAAAAAATTATAAGTGATACATAATTTCACTTAACAAAGTAGTAAGTATTGTACACTATTTGCTATAGTACCTAGTGTTGCCTTCCAGTTATTCATATTACCAGATATATGCATGTAAAATTGGAATACGAAAGAAAAAAGAAAGAAATGTATAAGAAATTAAGAAGAAAAAAAGTACAAACAATTGCAAAAGAGACAAAACAAATTAAATATAATCTACTCTTCCATAGACCAGTGGAAATGCACAGTACAGTCGTCCAAGCCATTCTGCTTATATATGTAGATAAATCTCTTTCTCCCACTCCCTTTCCTATCCTTCTCCTCAACTCAGTAACTCTTTCCTGTTGAATCACTTAATCTGCTTTTCCCAGTATCTACTATTCTATTTTTCTCTTTTAGGTTCTCACACTTAGGAGACAATATGATGTTTGCACATGTGGGTCTGATTTATTTCACTTAAGAGTATGTTTTCTAGTTGCATCCATTTACTGAAAAAGACTCAAATTTATCTTGCTTTATAGCCAAGTAATACTCCAGTGTGTAAAAATACCACATCTTCTTTATCCATTCTTCAGTTGATGGGCATCTGGGTTGTTTCCAGGATTTAGCAAGAACAATATTGCTGCTATTAACATGGGTCCAAAAGTATTGCTGTGGTATGAGATTTTCAGTTCTTCTGGAAAAATACCCAGGAGAGGAATACCTCAGGATAGGAGTGGAGATCCCATACATTGAGAGTCTTTAATTCCACTTGGCAAACCTGTTGCTTGTATTAACATTCTTTATTAACTACTGTAATCCTGCAAAAATAACTGTCTTGACACTATATTCCTGAAATAAATTTTTATTGATGTACTTGATTTTATATCCTACATAGAGGCAAGCATATATGTTAAACACATCTGGTGTTTGAATTGCTTTTATATTTTAGAAACATGAAAACAGACATTTTAAAAATCCCCAACAAATTTCCTGGCTATTTTAGCTTCTTTTTTTTTTTTTTTTTAATCTTAAAATGAAACACTGTGAAGGAGACAAGTGGGGTGTGTGCCTCAGAAAACCTGCTTGGTGCCAGCATGGTCCATCTTTAAGGAGCAGTGTATAGAAGCACGAGAGAGAGCTGGGCATGAAAAGGGAAGAAGCTATTTTTAGCCATGTATCTGTTAGACTTCTCTATCTTACAGGAAGGAAAGAAATCACATTGAAGATCTGTTGTAAATACAACATTGTGTTCAAAAGAACAGTGGTCAACAGGACAATAGGACCATTTATATGACCATAGAAATGAGAGTTTTCTTCCTGTCATTTCTCTTTTTCGTAAGACTACTCACCTTTGGTTGAGTATCCTAGTATGACACAAAGAACGTGGGATTTGGGTTCACATGGACACACCTGTGTTATAATTCTAGTTCTTTTGTTATTGACCAGGTAAGTGACGTTAGGCAATATACTGGATTTACCGCACTGAGCCTGGGTTTCCTTGTTTCTAAGATGGGGTCATCAATACCTACTGAGAAGGGGTGATTTATGAAGAGTCTGGAACATAGCAGACTTTCAATAAACATTGCCTTTGTTTTCTTTTGGTGACCTCCATACTAACCCTTAGCTTCTAACGGAGCATGTCACAGTACTTCTTTGAACATCACATCTGTTTGTGGTACATGTGTTTCACTTTCTTTCCTAAAGCAAAGTTCCTCACAATGTAATTGCTACACCCTCTGTGAACCTTATCTAGAAAAAAGCCTGGGTAGCTCTTTGGTGTTGATTCTTTTTTTTTTTAATGTATTTAATACAGGGTCTCTGAGGTCTACAGGGTCTCACTATGTAGATCAGGCTTGTAGTGACTTTCCTGTTTACAGTCTCCCAAGTGCAGGGATTATAGGCACATGCCACCATGCCCAGTCTCAATCACTGTCTCACTGAGCCCTGGGGGTGGGGCCTGGGATCAAACTCCAGTCTCTGCGCTCTACCTTAACAGATGCTTTAACCCACTAAGCTTTTTGGCTGGTGCTAATTCTTTAGCTTGTCTGCTAGTCCTGTTTTATTCAGATAATCTTTATGTTACTAGTACATGTGTCATGCCTTAATGGGATTTTTTTTACATTTTTCAAATAGGGTCTTACAGGGTCTCACTACACAGATCAGACTCATAGTGAGCCTCTTGTTTTCAGCCTCCCAAATGCTAGGATTATAGGCACAGGCCGCCACACCCAGTCTTATTCCCCATCTCAACATGCCTTGGGGGCAGGGCAGGCACAGCACAAGGGGAATCCAACACTGGTGCGCCTGCATCAGGAGGCTGTTTAGTTCACTGAGCTATCTGGCTGGCCCTTAAGGTTATTAAATAAAAGACTTTGCCTAAACTTACATAACAGTTTTATATTCTTCCAGTACAAAATACTGCTTTTAGAAAAAAATAGCTTTTCTTTTAGTTTTGAGCATTAATAACTATAGGATGGCATTAAGATAGTTTTAACATTTTCTTTGAAACTATTACAAAATATCTTACTCTGGTTTTATGCATTTTTCTGCCTTGTACACATCTACCTCTTCACAAACACCATTATTGTATTTATCTACTGTGTATCACTTGAGTGTTGCTTACAAGTCTTATCTGTGCAGTCTAGGCCTCCTGCAAACTGTTTCTTCATAACAAGTTGTCATTTATGTATTTCTATCTTATAGGATCTTTGTAGCACAACTTCCCAGAGGCTGTTCAACATCTTTACTATCTTAAGAACTTTGCCTCACCTTTAACAACTCTTTACTCTTAAAAGACTACTTTGTTTTGATGACTTCCAAGCTGCCTCCATTCTTCAATCCATTTTATGTTTCACTTCATATGTCCCATGCCTGGTGGCACTCAGTGACTGAATGTTTCCTGTTGTACCCCAAAGTGTGTCTACAAAAATCTTTGTGGGCCTTCTGCTCCCTATCAATATAAGTCAAAGTTTGTTGACCTTGGATTCCAGACCTCGATTAGCCTTTTCTCCCTTGTTGAGTGAATGAAAACCAGAATATGATGCAAAAGAATGCTGAAATACTGTTCAGATTACTCACAGTTATCAATATTTTGCATCTCCCAATGATTTAAAATATCATTCTCACTCATTCCTGTCCATTTCCAATTCTAGAGATGATAGATGCAGAAGTAATAATTACCTCTTATTTGTAGAATTCTCACTATGTTATTAGTCTTCAGGCTTTGTTTTTGTTTTATTTAGCTACCTTAAGAGTCTAATCTTCATTATATTAACTTCTTTCTATTCAGTCTGTATTTTTACATTGAGGACAAAAGCCTATCTTCTATCAGGAAAGAATTTTTAAATCATTTAAGGCAGAAAATATGTAATGAATGCTATTGTCTCAGTTACTTTATCCTCATGGCTGGGATGAAATACCTGAAACCCTAAAGTAAGGAAGGAAAGTTTAGTTAGCTCATGGTTAGTGGAGGTTTCAGTTCACACTCGGCTGGCTCCAAGGCAAAGTGGAACATAGAAGAGGGTAGCAGTTCATGGAGGCAAAAATAGCAAAGAGCAAAAAGAGGAGCAGTAGCTGAGGAAGATAGCAAGGCTCTCTGCCCCTCCCTACACTGTAATGCAGATCAGCCACCCTAGGGCAGGGGTAGCATACTCCCCCATACTGACTCTAAAAGCCACTTCATTGATTGCAGAGGCTTTGGGGGAAAACCTAGATAAAAACCACAGCAGCTATTTACTTGCCAACTATTCTTTTCCCAAGTACTAACTTCCATCATTGTCACATTATCCTTCTCCTTTTGTAGAACGGGCAATGGAGACTTTGGGACACATTTGCTCTTGGTGACATGACCAGTAAGCATCAGAAGTATACTTTGAATTCAGATCCACTTGCTATGAAGTAGAAAAGTTTCTACTCATGCTAAAAAATGATAACAAATTCCTAAAATGTGGTTTTTCATAAATGCTTCGCTAGATCACTAGCTTAGGAATGCAGTGAGTTTGGAAAGTGGCAGCAGCACAGATCCTGCCCTTCTGACCCTGCTGTCTCAGGGCTGGAGCATGGCTCCTGGAGAATGTTTCACAGCTGCTGTTTTCCTTCTTCTGGCTTTGATCAGATGGGTGGCCCTTCTGCATGGAACTCCCTACCATCCTGAGGAACCCAAGTGCACTGTGCTCCATGAGCAAATCTGAGTCACTGTCCCCATTGCCCCTAGAAAAGATAATTTCTAGACTACAACTGTGAGAAGCAGGTGTTAGCCAGGAACTAGCCATGCCTGTGCCATACTCCACTTCTCAATTTTTCATAAAATAATGATGCTGCCATGTTGAGCTGTTGCTTCCAGGGCAAGCTTTACCATCTGCCTCCTTTGATTTCTCCATAACTTCTACTTCCATCCAACTTCTTTAGAATCATGGACCTCTTACCCTTCTGGGCAAGTTCATCCTGGAGATGCACTTCTGAAATATATTATCCTTCACAGCTTTCATAATCTTCTAATATATAGAAGTGTTTCTTAGTAGTCAGATACTCTTCTTACCACACAGTAATCTTCTGATAAAGCACTTTGCCTTGCCTTCCAGTCCTCTCTTGCGATGCCCCAGATCTGCAATTATCCTGAGGGAGGCAGGGAGTTCATAAGTTCAGCTTACTTATTCAATATTCCTTAGGTTACTTTAAAAGTGCAGTTTAATTTATGACTATAATTGAAAGAACTTATAAATACTATTGCAGGCTAAGTGATTAAAGTTTAGGAAGATAACATTTCCCATCTGCACACACAGTTGTGGTTTCAGAGCTGATGGTTTTATCTCCTCAAATGGATGTTGGCTCTTGTTGAAACCCTACCAGCTTGGGTCTTTATACTTCAGCAGGTCAATGGACAGAGAAGACAGGCATCTAGAGTATACCATTTTTGGTCTTCTGGGAAAGCTTCTGAAGGGAACTGCTGAATAACAATTAAATTAGGTCATATTAGACCTAAGAACACTTTTTGAGAGGCTATTAAGAGGCCAATCAAGTAAAACATGGTTTATTGCGCCTGGGAGCAAAAAGCTTGTGGGAAAATAAAGCTCTTTTTGGGAAAGCCTCAAGCTGGGGATCTGAAGTCACTGTGTAGCCACAGTGATGAGCCTGGGTCAGTCATGCATTTTGGCATTCCATCAGCCTTTGTTGAAATCCCACAGATATTCTTCTCTACCCTGAGAATACAAATGCCAATAAAACATAATTTTTGTCCGAGAGAAAGGAAAATTAATGTCATCTGGGAGCCAACGCTGTGACTAGAACATGATTTCATCAATTCATGCGCATTATTTAATTCTCCAAACAACTCTCAGAGGTGGGTACCACTAAGTGGATTCTACAGATAAGAAAATCAAGATTCAGAAAAGTGTTGAGCTGGGCTTCCAGCCAAGGCTCTCTCATTTTGGTACTAGAATTTTCCTAGAGACTTGGGTACAATGGTACTTGTGAAAATTAAGTTGTGAATATTTGAACTTTGAAGAAAGGACAGTGGAAGCTTAGTGGCGCTTGGTGGCATAGGACTGGTGGCTTATTAGTTGGAGGTTAAAGGATAAGAACAGTAGGGCAGGATAAGAGAAATGGAAGAGCATTCTAGAAAAAGTATGTGGCCTTTAGAGCCAGGGTTTGGTCTGTCCACTTGCTTATCTGTGTCTCAGTAGGTGGGAAGCCTCCTGTGGTATCCAGGACTGGTCTTGTTTTGGTTGTCTCTCCTTGAAATAGGCTATAAAATATTGAAAGCTTCTTCAGTATTAACTGTTGTTTATATTTCATATCCTTAAGGTTGGCTACATAATTTAAGATCCTTTGTTCAAAAATTAAAACTTTCAAGACAACAATAGCAAAACAT
This sequence comes from Ctenomys sociabilis, assembly GCA_004027165.1. Taxonomy (NCBI): domain Eukaryota; kingdom Metazoa; phylum Chordata; class Mammalia; order Rodentia; family Ctenomyidae; genus Ctenomys; species Ctenomys sociabilis. Next base: position 1,089 of record PVKA01010114.1, on the reverse strand, counting down.
TAAATCAAGTATGGAGCCCTTCTGAATGATCATGAAATGGGTTTGATGACAGAGTTAGGAGCCACATACAGCTGTGCATAAAAATCTGACTCAGATTTAGGGAACTTTTCATGGGTTGTATAAGTTAAATCTCTAAGTCAGCCGGTATATATGTGTAAATTGCTTAGTTTATGCATGTAGAGTTCATTTCTAATTCCCATTAGAAATGCCATTCTTAGCAACCCCATTGATAAGAATGTGTTTACTCTCATGTCTTAGGTACCACTTTAGGAAGCTGGTGGGATTTTAAGTTTTTTCTTTCCCTATCCTGGGATATTTTTATCCATGTGAAGATCTAAAATACAGTGGCCACAAAATCTGGCTCGGGTAATATAGGCTTAAAACATAACAAAATCCCTTCTGGTATACTGCTTGATCATATTCTCCATTCGAACTTCACCTGAAGGTGCTGCTGTTAAGTGCACTGCTTAATATCTTTGCCTTATGTGTATATGCCCTTGAATATACAGAAATTTATTAATTCATAGAACAATACTTATCAAACATCTTTACATAATATTCTATGCTCTGGACAGCACAACCAAAAGGAAAACTCACTGATAATATCAGCAGAAAAAATAAGAACACTGGCTTTATGTGTGTGTGTATGTGTGTTTTCCAGCTTCTTGGTTGTGTGACACAAAAATAAACTCTAGTATGGAAAAATACGTCATGTTTTTAGACATAAAAACTTATCATCAATATATCAATTCTCCTTAAGTTTATTTTATTTATTATATTTTTTTTGAAATGCCAGCATTTTTATTAATGAATATGTTTTTTTTCCATTTATTTTTATTTTATTAAAATACAAATGTCAATCAGACAGTTTCAAAACAACTTAACCATACAGAGAGGATGAATTAATACATTGCAAACTGTTTTCTTAACATTTTGGTATTGTACAAGGTGCATACATGATATTATATTTACAGGTTTTCTTATAGCTGAATTATATCAAAAATTCAATAATAGCCGGGCGTGGTGGCACATGCCTGTAATCCCAGCACTGGGGAGGCTGAGGCAGGAGGATTGTTGTGAGTTTGAGAC